>CAVNZL010000003.1:3622500-3802744 GCA_963693355.1 Pontia daplidice
CCCCCCCCCCCCCCCCCCCCCCCCCCCCCCCCCCCCCCCCCCCCCCCCCCCCCCCCCCCCCCCCCCCCCCCCCCCCCCCCCCCCCCCCCCCCCCCCCCCCCCCCCCCCCCCCCCCCCCCCCCCCCCCCCCCCCCCCCCCCCCCCCCCCCCCCCCCCCCCCCCCCCCCCCCCCCCCCCCCCCCCCCCCCCCCCCCCCCCCCCCCCCCCCCCCCCCCCCCCCCCCCCCCCCCCCCCCCCCCCCCCCCCCCCCCCCCCCCCCCCCCCCCCCCCCCCCCCCCCCCCCCCCCCCCCCCCCCTCCCCCCCCCCCCCCCCCCCCCCCCCCCCCCCCCCCCCCCCCCCCCCCCCCCCCCCCCCCCCCCCCCCCCCCCCCCCCCCCCCCCCCCCCCCCCCCCCCCCCCCCCCCCCCCCCCCCCCCCCCCCCCCCCCCCCCCCCCCCCCCCCCCCCCCCCCCCCCCCCCCCCCCCCCCCCCCCCCCCCCCCCCCCCCCCCCCCCCCCCCCCCCCCCCCCCCCCCCCCCCCCCCCCCCCCCCTTTTTTTTTTTTTTTTTTTTTTTTTTTTTTTTTTTTTTTTTTTTTCCCCCCCCCCCCCCCCCCCCCCCCCCCCCCCCCCCTCCTTTCTTTTTTTTTTTTTTTTTTTTTTTTTTTTTTTTTTTTTTTTTTTTTTTTTTTTTTTTTTTTTTTTTTTTTTTTTCTATATACGAATCTCATGAGTTTTTTCTTAAGGAATTACGATGATATGTTAATAGAGAAGTGCTTTAAAGGTGTTTAATGGAATAATAGTATAGAAGAAATAATCATTAATTTGATCCAACACATTATGCAGTAATATAATATTTCCAATCATTGCATAGGTAGAATGTAAAAAATGTTTTACAGAATGGTCTGTGATGGGCAACTTCGCAAGCACAAGTGTTTGCTCAATGGCAATATTCTAGATTTGAAAATGATAAATAAAGTCATAGTTTAATCTTATATAAATCACATAAACTTCATATATAATCATAATAAGAGGATGTCGTTATAAGACTCGTAACGTTATTTATAATTCAATTTAACATTTTATTTTCTTTAACTAGTATAGGTTACTAACATAACTCGCTAAGTTCTCTTAAAAGGTAGATTCTCGATCGAACGCTCGATACCAAAATATCTGGATTAGAAATAATCTTAGATTATAGATCAAGTACAGAAAGCGGCCGTTAAAGGGAAACCTACTGAACACGACGTATTTATGCTTCATAACTTTTTATTTATAATATATAATTATTGTTCTATAATATTACAAATCAAGTCTATTAATGTGTTAAAATATAGTTAATTGGAAATACTCGTAAACTTGATTTTTTTTTACAAATAAATCTCACTATTTTAACAGGCTCTTTTAACTTTTGTCTGGAAATAAATAATGTCTCATCATATATTTATGGTTTTAAATGAAGGAATTATAGTATATTCCTTACCAGTCAATTTGGCTTAGCTTATGTAAAAATCCTCTATGTTAGATAAATGAAACTGCCATAATTCCATGACTAGTTTTGCCATGTAATAATGGCAATTTCCTTAAAAATTATAATACGAGCATAGTCACTATCAACTTCATATATGTATAAAAAATAATATGTGACGTACAATACGAAATACAAAACTGAAAGTGAAAAGCCAGTTTTTTAGTTCCGATGTAATTCTTTTTTATATCACACCTTTTTCATAATTTTTGTGAGCTGGAATTATCACTAAAAATCTTAATTGTATTTTTTAATTTATCTGTGTAATCCTTACTAGCACTTGTCTGTGGATTCCATCAATAATTTACCAGAATACATTGATTTTGAATATCTTTAAATTGTTGAACAATCACTGAGAAACATGATAGCTGATGTAGATAAGTGGATTGAAATTGCCAAAAGATGTAAATATCTCCCAGAAGATGACTTGCGAGAGCTATGTAATATTGTTTGTGATCTCCTTTTAGAGGAGCCGAATGTACAACCGGTGCAGACTCCTGTAACAGTTTGCGGAGATATTCACGGACAGGTATTTCTAGGCAAATTTTAAAATATATCTTGTTATACGACTAGCTTAGACTTCAATAGTTGATCTCTGGCTATCACAGTTAGATATCACACATGTTAATGTATTTATTGATTACAGTTCTATGATTTAGAAGAACTTTTCAACATTGGTGGACAAGTACCAGAAACTCAGTACATATTTATGGGAGACTATGTAGACAGGGGTTATTATAGTCTAGAAACACTTACCTTATTAATGGCACTAAAAGCTAGATATCCAGATAGGTGAGAATTTTTTATTAATAGTACCAGAGTAGTTATTTGGATTCTTACTTTCAAATCAAAAATTGAAGATTGATTCAAATTTTTTAGAATTATTCTTTTGAGAGGAAATCATGAAACATGTCAGATTACAAAAGTATATGGTTTCTATGATGAGTGCCTAAATAAATATGGAAACGCAAATGCCTGGAAAGACTGTTGCAGGGTTTTTGATCTCCTTACTGTAGCAGCTGTGAGTAATTAATTTATATATAATTTTTAAAGAACAATCTTTAATGATAAAAAGAGATTTTTTTAAATTTTAAGAATTGTTTAGTTAAAGTAAATATAAAAAATTGTTAATTTGTTTTTTTAGTTAATTGATGAATCAGTACTATGTGTGCATGGAGGTCTATCGCCAGAAATATCTATGTTGGATCAAATCCGTTGTATTGATAGAAATCAACAAATACCTCATAAGGGTGCCTTTTGTGACTTACTGTGGTCAGACCCCACTGAAGATGATCCAAAATGGTAAGAAAACAACAATAAAAAAATTGTAATATGTTTACCTGATCATTTTGCAATGTATGTACTTTTTACTAGAGCAATGAAACATAGTCTCTTAAGTGTTAATATCACCTCAGTATATATATGTATTTAAATTTGTACTTTTTTTTTAAATTAGGCAATTTACATAAGTTACCATCTCCTCACTAGACAGTTGATTTGAGGTTAGATTCACAGTATTTATATTTTTAGGTCAGTAAGCCCTCGTGGAGCTGGATGGCTCTTTGGAAGATTAGTCACAGAGCTTTTTATGAGCTATAATGATCTTACTTTAATATGTAGAGCACATCAGCTAGTAAATGATGGTATGTATGCAATAAAACTTGAAGTGTGCCACTATATACATACTTTTAATCTTTATTTATGTTTTTCCTTTGGAAAATTTCAGATCATAAACCTATTTGGTGCATAAATATAGATTCACTACACTGTACTTAAATCTTTTCAGGTTATAAATATATGTTTGACCAAAGCTTGGTCACTATTTGGTCAGCACCAAATTATTGTTATAGATGTGGAAATGTTGCATCTATAATGGAATTCAATACAGTAAATGATAGAAATGCTAAACTTTTTAATGCAGTGCCTGACAGTGAAAGAGAAGTACCTCCACAACAAGCAACACCCTATTTTCTATAAAAAATATAGTATAGTATTTGTTAATTATTCCATAAATGTAATTTTCTACAATAAAAGTGTTTATGAATAGATTTGTTTCAGTTCTGTTTGTAGAATAATTCATCTGCGGACTGTTTTTTATGCTTTTATGAAAAAAAAGTAAAAGAGTATTATTGTGTTTGTATGTTGTAATGATTAGAGGCTGACAGAGAAATCATAGTTTAATTTAAAGTTACAAGAATATTGAGACAATAATTATAAAATGATTTAGTCTCTGTTATAATCGAAGGTATAATCAAAATAGGCTTGGTCAAAACTCTGAACTCGTACATAACCATCTTCACCTCCAGATGCATAACTCCGACCATCTGGATGGAATGCCAAACTGTTAATAGGTCCAAAATGTCCCTTGACTCTTCCAAATTCTTCTTCAAAAACAAGATGGAAGAAGCGTGCATCAAATTTACCCTGCCTTGTAGAAGTTGTTGTTACTTCCATCGCATCTTGACCCCCACCTAGCACAACATGATCAAGTATTGGACTAAGGGCTGCTGAGTTTACTGGACGTTCAGTTTTATATTCTTTCAATAATTCTAAGGAGTTTGTGTCAAATAACTTAGCAGTTTGGTCTTTAGAAGCTGTTATAAACATGGTTCCATCTCTAGATAGTTGCATGTCATTTATCTGACGAGAGTGCTCTTTTATTGAGTGGATTTTCTTTCCAGTCTGAAAAAGGTTTAAAATGTTAGGAGTTGGTCTTATAAGAGCTTGATGTTCTAATTATGTGATATTATTATATTCCCTGATTGGGAAATGTAGGTTTCCTAATATTTAGTAATTTCTAAAGTGAAGTCTAGTTCTAATGAAATTCTCATTTAAAGCATGACCCAGGTATAATAATTGGCATTCCAGAAGTTTTAGAAATAGGTAAGACATAAAACCTTTTTAGCAATAAATTATAAAAATACTTACTCTTAAATCCCACTGGATCAAATCACCAGCTTCATGTCCAGTAATTATTGTCTCATCAAGTGTTCCCCAAATCATAGAAGTTACTTTGGAGTCTGTGATTTCCCATTTTAAAATTGGTGATGCAGATGAAATTGAATCATCAATAGTTCTAGTGTCAATTATGAACACCTAAAAGATATAATTAATATGTATGCTCTGCTTGCATAGCATGAAAGTTCATTCACCGTTACCACACATGGGTATGATAATGTATTTATGTGGCATTTGTTATAATCTCATTATTTGTTTTATAAAGGAGTTGGTAGTAATAACATAAAAAAATACATGGTTTTTTATTTTAATATAATAATGAAATGTATTCTAATGAAACAATATATTTATAAAGATATATTGTTACAGAATCAACTACTTATTTATATAATAAAAATCTATGCACTAAATAAACAATGTTGTTTTAATACTAACCTCACAAGGATGTCCCATTGCTTTGTCTGTTGTGTATGCAGCTTGGTACGCACTGTAGCTGAAGTTACATGTTCGTACTGAAGAATTTGTTTTTATGGTGGCTATGTTTTTGCCAGTTTCTAGATCCCAAAGTCTGTTAGTGAATCAAAAAATGTTGTGCTTAAATTAAAATATTTATTCAATAGGAAAAATGAAATAACTTACATTATCTATTCTCATTAAAAGTAAACGGACCTGCATGAACTGTCACCACCTCCTGTGATAAGGTGAATACTCTGCCAATCAACGTCAAGACACCAGACCACTCCTCCATGCCCATTAAAGGTACCTAAACGCTCTCCGTTCAAGGACCACCACACATTTGGCTTGGAGTCCTTTGCAGCGGAAAATAGCAAATCTCCTTCCCGATTGTATTTAATTTGTGTTATTGCACGTTCGTGCCCTTGCAGCATTAGCGGTTTCTGCCAACAGAATTAGTCAAGATTGTAACACTCATCTAAGCTAGATATTACATACACTGTTGCGACACAAGACATAAAAATATAATGGCCTCACCATTTTTTTATTATTATATCAAACAAAGACAATAATGAAATAAAATTTTCTAAGCATGTGGCAGAATCGGTGAACAAGCTGAAACCAAAGAGTTAGCCATTCTTGAATCTAGAGCCGTCAGCCGTCAAACCGACACTACTCCGTAGTGTCAGGTCACAGACTAATAGAAACTAACCACAGATTGTAAAGTGTGTGTAAACCTGACATTGTAAAACAAAAAGCTATCCCTCAGTAATAGGATTTTCAAGTGAGATAATTTAACGTCTTAGGTATTTATATAACTAAATCAGTATTACTGTTAATTTGTATTGAAGCTTTCATAAAAAAGGCAGATGATTACTTCAGTAAAAACGATGCTATGTCAACTTATTTTTTTTTGAGAATAAGCAGGTTATTGTTATTTTATATTTTCATATATTTAATTTAACAGCAAATGGGGGCTAAAGGTATGACGATGCACTGAGGTATGACTTAAACAAAAATTTGAAAACTTCCCCATTTTGGGCGTTTGGGGCAATTGGGCCATTGTGTGGGGCCGAAAGCCAAAGTTACGTTTACGTTTTATCTGTTTGTTGACGCTATCTGCATACATTTAAATTTGGTAAAATACGTGCTCCTAAATATTAATAACATTAATATTAAAATTATTTAATTAGCCTAGTTTTCCATCCGTAAATTATTTATTGATTTTTGGTACGTTTTTTTATTTAAATGATACACAGAGTTACATGTTGGCGACATGATATGGAAATTGCACCACAGATACCTTTGTTTAAAACATACTACTCATTTCTAGGCCAGAAAACTTGAAAAAAAGTGCAACATCGCAAAAAGTACTTGACTGCATTGATTCTTCAGTACAAGGTAAACAATGACGCAATATAAGGTTAAGGTATATGTGGTAAATAAATCTTTTCTTAATGTGTTTTAATTTTAAGGAAGACAATATCATATTCAAATTGGGAAAATATGTGATTTTCATTTGTTTTTCTTATTGAGTACATCGAATTAAGGAATTCAATACATCTTAATTTTTTAAAATTAAATTATACAAAAAGGGTAAAAATTCAACACAAATAGCGAAAAAAATTTGTGATTTTTATATATTAAAGTATTATAGTATCTGTAAGAGTAGAACAAATTTGGCTTAAGCGTTTCCAATCCGGAAATTTTGATATGAAAAATGCATTCGCTCTGGTTACGGGCAAATTTGATGCCATTTTTGAAAAAGTGGGAAGACCGTGAAATTAGTAGTTATGATGTAGCTAGAGAACCTTAGTATAGTTCTGACCTTGCACCTTCAAATCAAAAAATTCTACAACTACTTGTTGCAATTTTTTGATCGGAAGCACAAAATTTTTATAGCAGTGGGATAAGATCACGTCCCTACTTAAGAGATGGTGTTTGTTCAAAAGGAATGCCATTTTTTGGAGTATAATGATACTGGCAATAAAGTATGTAACTTTAATCAAATGTAAATAAACTTTATAAAAAACCATTTTGAATTTTTATATAAAATGCGAAGAAACTTCCCAAACTAATATAATCATGTCTTTTTATCTTGAATTGTTTGGATATTTTAAAAGCTATTGCGGAAAATAAAGTCATTAATATTTCACATACATTTTATTTTCTTAAGTTATTAACCATTGATTTCCAAGAGTACAACTAAAAAACAAATTAAAGTACAAACACGTTTTGCATTGCTAACTAAACACAACTTTAGGTAACTTCTCTTGGCAAACCAGTACACAATCTTAACTTTACCGGGCGCACCACTCGAACGAGTCAGAGTTCTAAATACATCAAAATCTAACAGTCAGTTTACTTGGTCGAATAACAGCCTTTTCCATCGAGAACAGTACAGACAGCAGACAGCTAATGTGATTTTCTACAATAAAAATTTACTTAAAATTATCTACTGAAAGCGATAAGTCTTGAAATTGAGCGAGCCCAACTATTTACGTAAACACTCAATGAATCATTAATCTGAGGCACTTTTAAGACTGCGTGGTGAATGTATATATATTCGGTGGTGTTTTTATGAAAAATACGAGTAACATGAAGCGAACGTGTTTGAGTTAACATAACGAACATGATTTAGTAAAACATGGAGTATAACTTGTAATAATAAATGTATATAATATATATTATTATATTTGCCTTTAAACTGCTCATCTGTGACATGTAATTACAACAAACACTCGGTCAACATTTCCAAATATATAATATTCTCTTATGGTTTTACAATCGCTTGTTTTGCAACTATTAAATTATATTACAATCTAATGTACAGTTAACCCTCCATTTTACCAAAATACGTACATGAAACGCTATACACAACAATCTTACTCTAAAAAGTGAAAATATGTTGTCAATCCTAGAATATCTTATGAATTGTATGGATGTGAAATGCATTTTTGAAACCTATTAAATACATTAACATCATACGCTAAGATTAATTAATTTATCAGTCAAATTATGTTCGCAATAATATCTAGGCAATATGCTCACACGATTCTTAATTTTCCAAACGTGTACAAGAATTTGAATATAAGAAGTTAGGCTATACTGTTATACGCAGTGTATAATACAACAATTATATTTATAGAAAAATACATAAATAACGCCATAGAAAAATGTCTTACAAATGCCTATAACAGACAGAGTTTTAATATTCTATTACTGATCAAAGGTACCAACTTCCATGGTAATTTTGATGAAAGGAAGAAACTATAAACTCAAACCGTTATATGTAGTAAAAACGAATAAAACGAAATATTGTTCATTTAACGCAGCCATGGGAAGCAGATTACGGATTACTAATGGTACTTTAATATACTAAAATATAGCCTCAATAGGCTCTCACGTCCTATTCTAATTAGGTACTCGCCAGTAATGCGCCAATTTTCTCATTAATACTATCCTTTGTACAACACCAATAACGTTCTTATATTCTAATTATCCTTTGATACATCGCCGTTAATTTCCTGAATAAACTATTTTACTAACAAAATAAGTGTCAATTCTTACAATATTAACGAATAAGACGAGCGAACAAGTCGCAGTTATTCTAACTTGATACATGTTAAAAATCTATAAAGGCATCCTTACCTCAGACTTTAGATTCAACACCGTCGTGTTGATGGTGTTTTAAAAACTAATTATTACATTAAGTTATATATTAAATTAATATGCATTAGTCAGAATGTAGATAAGCCTTTAATGGACAAAATTACAAAATCCAAAGCACCATTTTGTGATTATAGTAGGATAATGAATGTTCGCCAATAATGTGCTTGGGTCTACTTAATTTGTTTAAAATATCGGGGAGGTTTCGATATTTCGTCGCTGTTTTATATAATATAGCTAATTATTAAATAAACAACAATATGACTTTAGGCATAAAATGGCAGTAATTTAAACTGGTTGTATTTTTTATATGTACAAAATGTATCCCTAAAACTTAACTAATGGTAACATGATGAGGAACGGACGTACTCGTAAGTCGCTCATTCAGGTAACAGAATTTCCTAATTTTATTTTTACAAATAATTTTTTACAGTATTTACGGATTTATGTTAACAACGATAGGAGAGTTTTAATGACAATTGAATGAATTAGATGAATATATGAAATGAGTTTGACGTGGTGCCGTTACTCAACAGTTGGAATACGCGACTGAATAATTAAAATAAATAAATATCACAATATTAAAGAGTGTAGTAAAAATATATAAATGTGGTATGAGGGGGTGAATAAAGAAACTGAAGAGCCAAACATTTTAACCTAGAACCTAAGTCCTTACAACGAACTTTTTGGTTGTATTACTTAATTTTAAGATGGCATATATCGCCACTAATGCTAATGGTAACTGTTCACCGTTGTTGGAACGTTTTTACACTATTTTATAGTTAAAAATATCGTAAACAAGGAGGCAGTGATTATTGAAAGTGTCTGTTAGGTTAGGAGAAATCCTTATTATAATATCCGGCGCAATAGTGACAAAATGCGGTAAAGTTTACATTTCTCTGAATTTTACAACAACTGTAGACAATTAAGTTTAAATTATGTTTGAGTTCAATCAAAATAAAATTATTTACACACATGGTTTCCTTGAAGACCTTTATAGAAGGAAAAATAGCTTTTGCCAATCACTATTAAACCGGATTTTAGTTATGATTAGTCTAATACAATGATTTTATGACTAATGTGTGATATATTACATTCTTACATATAATTATGTACTTATCAGGTGATTTAATCATAATTATGTATCATGACGACAAATGTTAATGAAAATGTTAGTTGGTATAAACAGTTTCTGTTCGGTTGTTAATTTACTATCTGATCATCGTAAAGATTTTCACCACTGTATCAGATATGTTTATAGCACTAGTTTGAAATGAAGTAATGATTGAGTCAAAGTTATAGTTATGTGAGCAAACCACGCAGTCTGTGTGATAAAACTAAAGTAAAACTATTTCATTGTTTTGCGTGGATTTAGGTTTGTGTGCAGCAGACCGGACATTTAAGAATTGAGTACTTATTTTAATTGAACACATTAACATTTTACAATAGTAAACAGCAAAATGAAATAATTTTACGGATTTGTGAAGCGACGAAAGGTCGTTCAAGGTACAGTACAATTACCTTAGTTTTCGTAAGTGTTACTCAAAACAGTTAGATACAGTTCAAAGGTCAAGATCAAAAGAAATTTGCACAATTTTATGCGAACTGTTTGCTTAAAATGCATATCTTGTGACTAAGTATAGGTTGAGAACGCGAGTTGCGCCAAGTTCCTAGGTATATAAGTTAGGATTAAACAGTACAATTGTATACAAGCAGTCTTGGTAAACACTGAGAATAAGTCCTTAGTGCTACTATCATGAATAAGTCATACAAAATTAAATTAAATTTTTCCGATAATACACACCCAGTAAAAAATAAATCTACCGGTTAAACTCTACATATAAAATGCAAACTAAAACAGCAATATTCATTTACAAAGAAACAACTCCTAAAAACAACGACTTACCTATTAAAAAACTTATGCTATATTTACAGGAATATATTATGCGGTTCTCCGATTGACAAATTTAAATAGCAATATATATTCTAATTAACATTAAGTAGTATATACTACCACGTATAAAACACGCATTCAAGTCCCTTACTAAAATAGTTATTAAACATAAATCAGTCTGTCAATTGGGACGTTATAATTTTTCACCCATCACACATATAACGTCTACACTCGTCGCACATTAATTGAAGAGTCGCGAAATGAATCGTCCATAAACGGTAACAACGCGGTTTAAAGGTTTCGTTTGAGGGAAGGTTCTAGACGGCAGTGCCCAAAACAAGTAGGAACATTGCTGGGTGCGTTGGTGAACACAGATGGTGGACGAACCGCTTCATAAGACGAGGGCGCGGCGGGAGCGAGGGTCTCGCTCATACATCGAGAACTACAAACCCTGCTCGGCCATATACTATCTGATTTCAGCTGAATTTAGCACGAACGGCACGTAGAACATTTTGCTTTCTAGTAACAAGTTCGCCGCTGCCTGGATCTGAAAGTGAA
Source organism: Pontia daplidice (assembly GCA_963693355.1). Taxonomy (NCBI): domain Eukaryota; kingdom Metazoa; phylum Arthropoda; class Insecta; order Lepidoptera; family Pieridae; genus Pontia; species Pontia daplidice. The sequence continues at coordinate 3,633,538 of CAVNZL010000003.1, forward strand.
CCGATTGTTAGGAGCTTTCTATTTCAAAATAACTTTCTAAAGTGATTTATCCTAGTGCTAGAAATAAGAGCACTTTTCAATATTACAAATAGAATTAGACTTAATATATCACTTGCTATAATGTAATAACATAATATATATAATACAATTTATATAGTTAGAAAAAAAAAGATACCTCAGGTATCCTTGCGAATAACTCTTGTAGTCTTCCAGGGTGATGTGGCGCAGCATGCTCTAAATAGCTCCGTAGAACTTGCACATACCGGTCCTGAATTCCCTCTAATTCTACTTCTGAAATAAAATAGAAGAAAGTTAATAAACAAAAACTATTCTGTATAATTTATATTATATAAAGAAAACGCAATGTTTACACAATTAAAAACGGTGATTTTATTTCGCAGCTCTAAATTAGTGCCTCTACTCGCCACTAGATGACGCTCAAAGACGTACAAAGACCAATGCCAGCGAGCGTGCGGTGCGATGGTGACGTCACTCGCTCAGTAGGTCACTCCGATAGCGGGGCAACGACCGCGGCTAGCCGTTGACCTCCGCGCAATCGAGCTCACGTCCTCACTCACTATAACTATCTCTCTCACACGCGCGCGGTTTTTCATACGTATTACGTTACGTATAATATATGCGTTTTTATTTTTAGTTTTCTGTATTTACATTTAAATGAATGATTTTTAATTGATAATCTAGCTAAAAATTTTGGTCAACTGTATTTTTGTCCTTGACAAAGAGTTCAAGTGACTATACTAAATAATTATTTTGCAATTATTCCGTAGTTTATAATAATTACGCATTAAACTGGTTTGTGAACGTTACACAATAGCGCTGACAGCGAGTTAGCAAGGCTAATCTGCTTTTTTCACCGCTAGCAAAAGAGAAAGTTCCCTTCCGCATCTCACTTTTCGCTGAGAGTGAAATGCTGTCCCGTTCGACTGACGTAATTTAGCTTACGCATTGTGCTGTTGCGCTCTTCGTTACGGTGATAAATCTTGGCAGTGAGGTTGTAGGTACGTGTACCACTATAGACAGCGACCTTTTACCTTGTATAACAATGTTTTATTGTTTAGAAGTGGTGGATTTATTGTACAGTTGAATTATGGATAAAGTGCTATAAATTATAAACTGATTAGAAAACTGTTATATAACAAAGTATTTGTAAAAAGTTTATGCATTAATGATTATTTTATTTAACCGTCCGTCAAAAGGACAAGACACGTGACGGTGTTGCTATTATGGATTAGTGTGTTCATAGCGTTATATTCAGTTTTATACTCATACACGCGCAAGTACATTGCGCAAGCGCTTTCCATTTCACCTCAGCGAAGCTCTTTAAGTGCACGAACGTTTATTTCTATGATAATCTTGCAAGCGCATTTTTTAGATACGTGAGCTTATAATCGATGACCGAATACAGTACTAACTTTTATCGTCACTCTGAAGAATATACGAAATTCATCATCACAAGGCTCCAAGACTAACAAAATTCTTGGTATGGTTTTCTATAAAGTAAAACATCCCAAAAAAATATATAGACTCATATGCTGTTAGCCAATGTAAGTCGTTAATAAATTACAACATTTACTGGTTATCATACCAATTATCATCAAAATTGAGCCAGTCCATAAATGAATAAATGTATATATAAATTTAAGGAAACTTAGAAACCATAATACTCAGACCAAAGCGGCGTTTCGTTGCAAGCGGTGAAAATAAATTGAAAACATAACGAGCGCTGACCCAGTTGCAATAATGCAGGATGTCATATTTTCATTACGTTGGGAATATTTTATATCAGTAAACTAGTTCTTTTCACGTTATATATAAAGTTTTATTAGTTTACGTTCGGTGCGAGCCGCTTTGAGATACGAGTTTTGCGTTTTGATGCGCTAATTGAAACCACAACTAACTTTGTGTTTTATAATATGGAGGACGCTTAAAAATTACATTAATGACAAACAATCAATGCTTTAAATAATCGTGTGTTAAATATTCTACAAAAGTATTTAACATATACACTTTACTACTTCGCACGAACATAGAAAATTTCAACACTTCCAAATCATAATCCGTATATAGTTGCGAGTACATTTAGCTGATGTAAATTTAAATTTATAAAGATGGTGAATATTATTTGACCGAAATAATATAAATAAAACTTTCAACCGATGAGGCAAAGCAATCGCTTGGATTTAGTAAATAAACAGACTGTTTTTTTATTTATTCTACAAAGTTTAGCTAATTTTAATTCAAATAAGTAATTTACAATCAGCTATTAATATCTCATTTGCCGTTCCTGATATCATAATTTCGAGTAATAACTTAAATTATAAAGTACTATAATCGTCTTTAGATAGGTTGCTTGTAAGTGGGTTAGTTGTTCCATAAATCATAATGATCTTAACGAACTCATGTCCGAACGCACCAATTGAAAGACGATTGATAAACTCACTGTAGATTTCTTTCGGTTAATAAAGTTTAAATTTTATTAACAGACTAATAATAATTTACTTTTATCAATAATTTTACTACCTATTTCGCGTAAAGAAGTTAAATTTAATAATTACTTCAACCAACATATATATGTATAATTATAAACTTAGGTAATGCGAAATTTATAAAAAGCCATTTTTGTAAATAAAAATTAATATAAGTTTTACATAACACATTCATTGCATTATTTTAAGGATGTTACTTAATTAAAAACTATTCATTTTATTTCGATTAATACCCGAGTCGCAATATCACGAACTCGTCAAGTGAGTCAACGTCATAGGATGCCTAGCTCGTAACTGACCTACATTAACCGTGGGGCGATGCACCCCTGACTGGTCTATAAGTGGATTACTTGCTGTACCATGTCCTATAAGTATAAATCCATTATGCGGCCTTTTTATTAACTATTGACACTCGTCCCATTAGGTAAATGTCATCGAGGTCAAAAGAATGCATGCAATATGGAAAGAATTCTTTATAATTATCAAAGGACGCCAAATAATAAACTTAGGATAAACACATAATAACGTTAACTTTTGTTTAAAAGAGGTGAAACATTATCAAAATGCGGAAACATTTATATAAGTAACCAAACTAAGTGGCTAATGACTCTAAGTGGTGAAAGGTTATCCACGAAAAATTAGCGCAACAAATGAACTTTCCACAGACAATTACTATAACATGTCTAATGATAAAGTAGGAATCGCCTTCAAAATAAATCACAACTTAGAAGGGCCATGTTTGTAATTATTAGTTTTTTCGGAAAATAATTGTTCCAATTCAAATTTGAACAACCAAGCAGATCAGCACTCAAAATCGAAATAATCCAAAAATAAATAAATATATAAACATAAGTATTATTTATAACCAAACAATAACAAGGCTTCCCTATGCGCTTAATTTGTTTTTCGCTTCTGGATAAGATTATTTGAAACTTACCCTGATTCAATAGTATGTAGACTTTTAAGCAGACGTACTCCTCCATCCGTAGCTGTATGCGCCTAAAGACGCAGGTGATTTGCGTCATCTTCTCTACCACTAATCCCACGTCCAGTCGTAGCTGTTCTAGAGTTATTGGCCTCCCCATGAGCGAAGTTAAACAGTTTTGAAGCGTCCTAAGATTTGCATTAACCTGAAATGTGTATCATATAATGCAACCTGGCTATGATGAGACAATGATACAATCTTAATAGTTTCATTTAAGTAATAATACTACTCACTTAATTAATAACATGCAAAATTTATTATAAAATATATCAAATGTTATACTTTGAGCAAATTTATAACTGTGAAGTACAGATAAAACCGGGTTTTAATTTCCGATAAATTAAGTATTCGATATCAAAAGTCAACAATGAATTTATTAGATTCTCATGTCATTGTATGTGAAACAAAAAGTGTACAGAGTCATTAGCTGTTCACGTAATACTGTTACACATAAGCAAAAGGAAATGCACTAGACAATGAAAAAAGTTTTTGTGTAACTACCGCGATTACCAATGCACTTTATGTAATATATGCAATATTTTTTTATCCACCAATATATTTTACAAGTTGTCTATGTGACTTTTTTATTGTTAGTTTAAACATATCTTGCAATTTGTGTTGAATAGAGTTTTGCATCTGCATGAGCGTTGGAGTGCAGTTGAGACGACTTTCTATCGGTTATGCAACGATGCAGATCACGTAACTGCGCTCGCGCATATGGCGGAAGTGTAAAGCGAATGTGACCGCTCGATTACCACTCGAGTGAGGCTAGTTACCGAGATTGCAATAACATTATATCAAATTCTATCGCTAGTTCTATATATGGAAGCAATTTAGAAAGTTACTCTATATTCCACACAGCTATAAAAAGCAATAATTAGGTTTTACTAACCTCCTGCATAAAATCGTGTTCGTGGTCTGATGAAGGTGGTGCATGAGCTAGTTTCCCATGCATTGCTTGATACGCTGCCGTTGTCAATACTGAGATCTCATGCCACTTTTCCATTAGTAGTTTTGAATGTATTTCCATTGGAATTTCCATTATGAACGGTAACTTCTTTGTCCACGCGACCATTTTATGGACGATTGAGTCGCCAATCTTACAAAGCTTATCACCTATTTCTGACGTGTCGTGAAGGAGATCAGGTAAATGGCGTACAGTAGCGATATCTTCCATTGCATCGCAATCGATTAGTGCTCTGATCATGTGCAGTGACCTGTCTAGAGGTATCGCTCTATCTCTCGACGATGACACAGCACTTTCCAGTCTTGCTCTCAAGTGTACCACCTGGAGAAAAAAAAGTGTGCGTAAATTAAAAAAGTTTTGTACTTTATCTAATGTAAATACTCGTTTAGTTTGGAGCGACTTACCTCGCTTGGGTTTGTTAAAGCAGTCTTAAGTATGGTTCCATTAACGAGGTTTGGTGGGAGGGGTGGTAGAGGGTCTTTAGGTTTTTCTGGTGGAGAGGCCCTACTCGTCGCAGTCGATGTTTTGGGCTTCTTATGTTTCTTGTATTTAACCTTATATAAATTGTACACTGCACCACTATTTCGACCTCCCGGCATACGATCTTCTCGAACGGCTATAAAGATAAACGATAATAAGTTAAATCACATTATATTGTGTTATTAAAAATATTGTTAGAAAAAAATAAAATACCTTGTAAAACCATTCCTTGTTCTATACATTTTTTAAAACGACAATATTGGCATCTATTTCTTTGCGCTTTTGTTATTTCACAGCCTCCATCAGCCACACATGTATATACTCTTCTATTCTGTACAGTTCTTTTAAAGAAACCCTTGCAGCCCTCACAAGTTATAATACCATAGTGCAGACCCGTCGCTTTGTCTTCACAAATCATGCAGATCATCGGCTGTTCATCTTCATCACGCTCAGTTTCTGGTGCATATGTTCTTAATTCGGGTCGTGGTGCTAAAGGACTTGGACTTGGTACATTAGAAATACCGGCAACTCCCCCACCTGCTGCACTAAGGTTTAAGGCATGTATTTGCTGATGAGCCGGTAATTGGGAAACATCGCCAGCCCATAACAGTTCCATATTTAGTCTCGGTCCTTGTGTTCGTCTTAGTTCACCGCCTAGATTTAACAAGAGTCGAGCCGCTGATTCTTCACTACAGTTATTGGGATCTGATGCTGGTGGTGTCGGAGTGTGTGAAGCCCCCGGGGACGGTTCCCCACCAGAAGTAGGTGCAGGAAGAGTCCAAAACATTGTTCGGACTCCACCAGACTCACCCATAATCACTGCGGGTGCTCCTCTCCATTGTGTCGAACTTCTTGCGCCTTTGGGTTCTAAGGGTTGTGGTGGAAAATGACCGCCAATGAGTTCCGGTTTTACTCCATTTATACAAGCCGCAGGTGGCCAATGATTTGGAGACAGTGAAGCGTGGGGACTCGGTGGCGGAGGAGCGAGGGCACGAGGTCTGTATGGTTGCGGGAGATCAGGGGGTGGCCCTTCCAATTTAACAGATGAATAATGGGTGGATGGAGACGAGTCATGCTTTCCAGCAGAAGAAATTTCAATTTTAATGGGTGCGGGTGCACCTTCAAACTTGATGACTGAGTTAGGTGGGGCGGAGCGAATGACGGTTGGGTGGCAGGCTGCGGGAGAGGGTGAGGGTGAGCCACCGCCATCAAACACGGGTGGCGGGTGCGGCGGTGTGCTGCAGCCGGCGTCAGCCATGCGCGGCGACGGCGGGCCGGGGTCCGGCGAAGACGTACTTGTGTCCGCTGCCGACTCGCCTGCAACACCAATCAAGATCAGCAATAGTCCACAGAAACTAAGTCTTAAAATGATAAATAGAAACTAGGTGAAATGTCAATGACCGCGCGGTAGTTTAGAGCGGGGTGAGAGGCGGGGACGCGACACTGCACTTCCCGCGCCACCGACTAGATTAGCCGGTTGCGTCACGATGTGTGTTGCGGCCCCGACTACACTGAAAACTAATCCATTAAATGAAAATCCTCTCAAAGTATTTGTATCTACATACCGGCGTCCATGCGGATGCCTGCGATCGATTGTTTAATACTGATACCGACTAATTAACAGATTATATAAGAATGCGGAACACGGAAAATATGGAAAATTTATTGAAAATAGAGGAAACGTGGCCGCACGTTGCAGTGAACGAACGCGAGATGCGGCATGGAGCGCGAAGAGAAAGTGAAAGCAGCGCGCGCGCAGATGCGGTGTGCCGCCCGGAAGCCTGTGTTCGCGCTATTCTCCTCACAAAAGGTCTAACTTCATATAACATTTTAAAAGTTTAATTTAATAAAACACGCTAATTTTCACAAAAAAACATTACAAATATTGTCACCTAATGTTTTGATTTTAACACATAACTTAATTACGAAAAATCCTTTTCCGTATTATGAAATGGACAACTATAATATTATATGGACAAAACGATATCGTAAGGATAAAACAAATCATAAAACAACTTCAATCTCAATGTGTCACTAATATTAACTTTACCGACTTTTTACTAAATCCATATGCGATGATTACCCTTAAACATAGCAATTCACTTGATACTGAAGCACAAACTGCGTTTATTTCGTCCGCGACATAGCTCGCGCGGGAAATTCGGTTGTTTACGCGTGGAAGAAAGTTTTCCAGCGGGCGTCGGGCGTCAGGCGTTAGGCGCAATGAGCCCGACCTACCGCAAGGCTTCTCCCCTCTCCCCCTCCAGCTATTAGGTCACACGGCCGTGCGTGCGAACTGCAACCGCACAATGACTAGTGCACGCGTGCACCGCTCTCGCTTCGAGGACGATCTCTATTTCACTCAGCGTCCTTTGCCACATCATTGGTGGGGACCGATCTTTCTAGCCGCGTGATGCAATTGGCTCTAAGGTCCTAGGCTTGCATGGATAAACTTTAGTCGTTAGTATATTGGTAACTCTGTATTAATAGCTAGACTTTCTGCTGCAACTTGAGATGCCATGCTACAATAAGCAATAATAACTAATAATCCATCATACCAGTCACACATTTATCATACTGCTAGAAAACGTTTTTGTTACTACTAAAATATCTAATTCCATTTTGGGTGATTTGTATAAAAGTCATGGAACAACGTGATTGTGTAATAGTCTATTTTTCGATCGGTGCACGAAGGTCGTATGCGGTCATCAACCGAGAAAAGTAGGTCACTCCTACCCCCTATCTTCCACCCCGACGCCACGTGTCGCTCTCGGCCGACCCTTGTTCACTCTATTTATAGCGTTACATAACGGACCCGTAATTTCATTACTGCCCTGTTATAAATTTTTGTATACACCTGGATAGCCCTTGGAGAAGATCCTTATTGTACATCCTTATTTTATTTATTATCTTGTATTTTTAGGGAGTTTTATTCAGACTTTTATAAGTCAAAGGGTCGATGAAATAAAACGATTCCTCTATTCTATTCTATAATGATTATTAATGAAAGTATCGATATGTATAAGGTATAAGTTTTGAATTTAGTTGTCAGGGTTAATAAGTATGTCCAGCAATACTATTTTTATATAAATAACATTGATGCGATGTTTGCTTTCCGCTAGCACGTTTTCCCACGTATTCGTCTAAATCAGTGCTAATTTATGACGTATGATGAATTTTCTTAATTTATATTTTACCATCCAATATTTTTTTGTATCTTTTAAAGATAAAATATTGTTAAATAATATTTCACATAACTCATAATCTCACTAAAACTGAAATAGCTTAGTACGATATAAAGTTAAAATACTTAAATCAGCGAGCCATTAACCCAACGAGGCGTGTCATTTACACGTCCCTGTTTATCTCACACAAGTAGCACGCGAGGGGTGCGTCATGACGTTTAGACGCGGCGTCATGAAACGTCACACCCCCACTTGACGCCTGCGTATCGGCACATCATTTTTCAAAACTACATTAGAAGTCACTGATGAATATCTCCATATCTCAAAATGACTGAACTGATATTTAAGACACAATTTGGAATTAAAGTTGGAATATAACTAAATTAAAAGGATTGTCTCTATTTGAGTTTAAGTTTCCGAGGTATTTGTTTTAAAAATATACAAACATGCTTTTATGAAATTTAGCATACGTCTATAGAAATAAGATGTACAAGTTTTATCCAATTGACTGGATTTAAACGTGATTTTTCACGCGAGTATTTACGGCCAATCTTCTATTATGGGCGGTTATATGTAATATAATATCGAAAAGCTATTCGAAATTGTTTTTAAAATGTGGATTAAAAGTACGATTATTTTGGGTTTCATCACTCAAGGGTACCTTGAGTTGCTTGCAATGCTGAGTTTGAGCTATTCTCAGACAATCGAGCCAAATGTACGGCAATGATCATGTCTTTCTCTCTTGTATTATTCATAAGGCATGACCTTTGCAATTACGATTACTTTCTTTTCGATATTTAAATTTCTCACTATAAAAAGTTCCAAACAAATGTGACTCAATACATTATGTTTCACAGAGATTTTACGAAGTACGTAGTAATATTTTACGATGTATAGTAATATGCGTTAGGGAAAAATATAAAAAATAGATTATGATATTAAGCAAAGTTTGCTACTAAAATAAAAGTTCAATATATTTGTTTGAGTTTCTTGGATTTTAAACTGTTTCATGAATCGCACATGAGTGAATACACTCACTTTTAGTTATGCAAAACTATATGCCTTCTAAAAGCTATTATAACGTTTAATTTCTTAATAGAGATATATATTACGCGTAAAGAGACCGTATTTTAATAAACGGTGTGGTTTCGTTCTCAAACAGTTGCAAGATTTGAGTCTGTGTGCGTTACCAACTAATATTTTAGGAAGTGAAATGAATTATGAATGACTAATACGTAGATATTACGACTCGTTCGAAACTCGACATTGGAGCTATACTTGTTGAACCGGATATAGTTTCGGCAAATTATTATTTTACGTTTTAAGTGAAAGTTCCTTTTCACATCAATTTTACATTATACCTTTTATTTATTATTCAGTGCAAGTTTATACGTGCAAAATTATATACACAAGAGAGCACAAGATCTATAATAGTGCTCAAAATTACAAATATTCCTAATAAAAATTTTTGACGTAATAAAAACAAAAATTTCCTTTTGTAAAATAAATGCAATTAACTTGACATTGACTTATCCTTGTAAATTTTAATAGTCATCGTATTTCCTAGTGTCAAACCAGTTATTTATATATAAATAGTATATTCGTAAACTGCTAAAGGATTTTGTAAAATATTTGTGATTCAAAATGTTTGATTTTTTTCGTACAGGCTCAAACATGCGAGGATTAGATATTCAACACGGATAATGCTTTTACATAGAAACTGAAAGTTCTACAAGAACTTTCAGTTCGTTCAACTATTACCCGATTTTTAAAACAAAAATTTAAATAAGTGCAAGACGCCAAATCCCGCAGGAACTTCCGATGCGATAATGAACTTAATAAAACCTATACTAAATAGTTTAATAACCATCATAGCTCTCAATACCGTTATAAAGTGCTAATGATGGTTCCGTTTTAGCCCAAAATACAATTGAAGACGTGAAAAACGTAAGCATTGTAATCGCAATTGAATCGCATTGAAATGAAAACGAAATTACTGTATGGAGCGCATTCGAAAGTGACAAGAGGATCGTGAGCAGAGTGCGGATTGCTGTGAGTGATCTTTGGAATAACAATACAATTCGTTCCTGACCTTCCACTGATTAATGTGATTCTATTGCTCGAATGTAACATTGATTGAGAGGTGGTGAGTACAATTACACACAAAATTTTACCAATGTACAAGAAAGAGATTAGGTTTGTTACACATGATTTTATTTTACTGGATATTTTATAATACTTATAGTATTAAATACAAAAAGCAAATCTTAACATTTACTAATGGAAAATATATTTCTGAGGTGCATTACAAACACGCCAATAGTCGTCGTAGATTAAATTCAATTAATTAAAATTAAATTAAATTAAATTAATTAAATGAAATTTACTGAAAACCTACAAATAAAATATATCTGGCCAATATTATTTGTGCTACTTACCATCGCTACTACATCGGGAGTCAACTTTCCGCCTCTTCAATTTGAGGTCTTGGAATAGACTCATGTTGTCGAGGTCACACGGGCCGCGGCTGAGTGTCATTATTCCTGTCAACAATCAAAATATAGTTTTAGTACTTAGTTAATGGCCAATGAAAGCTGTGAAAGATTTCCAAATAGAAAAAATTCGTTATTACTTTATTCAAAAGTTCCATAAATTTATTCAATGTCCTATACGTAGGAAAAATCTCCATATATATTTGTAGTTATATTGAGTATTCCCATACTGTGTGAATAAATTAACTATAATTATCGGAACACGTGAAAGACAAAGCGCAATACAGTTAAATTGATATTTCAAATAAATTACGACGCAGTCCTCATATTGTTTTATAAATCGCGATGTTAATCCTTATATAATAAACTCATATACCTATCACATGTAAGCTAAGAGTAGTAATCAATAATAGCGTACGTTGTGATTTTCCACGTATAACAGCATATACGTAAAAATGAAAATACGTAGAAGCTGCATGTAAGGCCCTTTTCTCATTATGATACAGGCGACTCGAGTCTCGGAGATTAGTTGCGTTGGAGCCTTCCTCTCATATATACTTTGACACCGGTATCCTACGCGACCACGTCTAGTTCGATAAGCGATTTGGTATCGCCAACGCTACACTTACGCTTAGTATGGTGGTGAAACAAAAAAAAAATTGTACACGAATTGAACATTTGTACCGCAATTATACAGTACAAGATTCTATGAGAAAAATATAACAGAAAAGGCTTGGTAAGAAATTGCACATAAATTTCAATTATCAGGCTTGTATTATTATTTTTCTTATCATAATTAGGTATGTTGTTTGTAAAGAGTATTGTATGTAAGCTGCAAAGGTTCATTCGAAATCACTGGACATGATGACATCTTTTTAATTACAAACGTCAGCGAAAAATGAAGTAATTGGTTCATTTTCAGTACCGTTATGGGCGATATACGGATTGCCAACTAGATTTCAACTCGAGTTTCGTATCTTATGTGTCATGTAATGAGAGTTGGGCCTAAGAACATACGTCATAGTAGCATGTGTAAATTATTTTAAATATATATGGATATGCTAATGTCAAGGCATTAAGTCATGAACTTGAAATTTTTTATAAAGTATCACATCTGATAGACGTAAAAATAATATAATAAGAGGTTTTTAATATGGCTCATATATCAACTTGTCTAAAGCATTTTCACAACTCTTAAATTATGATGTATTAAACAATACTTACAAGTACTTTTGTGAATGCCAAAATTAAAACTTATTATAAATAAATTATATACAACACTGATTTAGAGGTAATTTTAAAAGCATACCGTGTGGTTCTGGCCTAAAATATATGTTATATCAACATTCGTCACAACTGACGCAGTCGCTATATTATGATACGTAGAAAGGCTCTTACGTTAATCGATAAGAATCAACTTTCGTCATACTTTTACGATCATTTATCATCTTGCCGTAAAGAGAAAACGATAAAAATTTTATACCTTAATATTTACTAGTACAATCTCGTATTATTATTATGTGGAAAATGACGTAATAACATGAAACGAATTTATTTTATACTCACTGAAATTATTATTGCAGGTTTTTTGACGCAGATATTTTCAGGCTTCTTGACGTTGTTTTACAAAAACAGATTCTGGTAGAAGACCTTCATCGTGTCGCGTTTATGAACCAAATACAATTTCTGCATACTTAATTTACGTGTAAGGTTGGCTTAGACTTCCGCAACTGAAGAGGAAGCTATGTTACATATAGGTTTATTTTTAAAATAAGAAAATAAATTAAATATTTTAAAAGATATTTTGTCATAAATTAAATATATAATAAATAAATAATAATAGTAAAAATACTAATCCTAATTTGGTTATAGGAAGATAATATTCGTAGTTTTTTATGGAAATTATTATACTAATGCAAGATAGCTTGCATAATAGTTCATAATTTTGCTTTAATGTATCAAATACCACAACGTATATATTATTAACAAAGTATCAATTAAATCATAAAATAAAAGAAATATACATACTTAGTTGTTATAAGAGTAATAACCTTGTCGTCTTGGGTCAACATTTTTAAGTGTACCGATTGTTTGTTTACACATTTAGTCACGTACATAAAATAGGAAACCGCTTAATTGTATGATAATAACCAAAATAGGCATGAAAGTATAATAATTACAAAGTTTACATTTTAGCAATAGCCATTAAATTTCACAATCGAGGCCCATTATTAACAGAATTTACCATCCCCAAAATATTTGTTTCTCTGGAAGCTGATGTCTCTCTTATAATAAATCCATACAAATGGAATAAAAATAAAGCTACAATCAACGCTTATTGCTACCATTCAAATCAGCATGCCTTTTCAAATCTTTAATTTGTATTTAATAAATACGTTCATATGGGCATTGCTATAGCCATTTTCGAGGAAAATTTAGACAATGATTAAAAGACGTATTTTTTTAACAGATTGGGATTTATTGTCATCGCCAAGAATCCTAAAGGACCCTACATTGTGGTAGATCTTATTGTTTACCTTTTTTATTTGACGAAGACAATGATATTTTATATGATCTCCTTGAAGGTAATATAAATTCATTGCATGAAGTTCATCTTAGCGGTCATTTGGAGTAGGAAGAATAAACAGTTCCGGCTACAATGTCACTGCCGGTGCGAGGCTAACTTGTTTTGGTGGATATTTAATACTTAAACCGTGTTTTTAAAACTGATATTAAACAATTTACCAATAGTTATTTAAGTACTTAAGAAGATCGTTTGATATTTTCATTCTTTATTATTTGATTTTTTCTTGTTTTCTGAATCAGCTTATATAATATTCTTACATGATCCATGTTTCCAGAGCCATAGAATGTAAATCAAAGAGGCTTAATTTATAAATCTTGATAAGGATTTAGTTAGCCTTCGTTTGCACCTTGACATTCAGCTGCGCACGATTACATTCATCAACCATTCCATTTTAATACTAGTTACTTCCGATTGAGTAACTTCCTGAATAAGAATTATTTTTAGATCATCTTGCTAAATTATGTTGCAATTTTGCGATCTGTTTTCGGTAAATACATCAAATCGTAATGAGGTAGGAGAGAACTTTGCACTTGTTACGTACCTAAAGTCTGTTATAATAATGAGAAAATATTTGTATGAGAAGTTTTGTATATACTGTATTCAAAATGTTAAAAAAAATCTAATAAATTAAACTTTTTTATTGCATTAAATATATCCAAAATCTCTGATATTATTTAAACTTGGGGGAATAACCAAAAAGCTATTGATTGAAAAAAAATCTGTCATAAATACTCATAAGTAACAATGAACATTACGGTTGTTACCAGAACTATTATTATCTGAACAGCCATCCTCCCACTACAATGTTTTGAAAGGAAGTGACATTATACCTTTTCGCTTTCACCTCATTGGAAAGTGAGCGTAAAAAACGCATTTTGGCAGCGACAACACCATAAGGTTATTAACCTTAACAAATCATAGAGCATAGACAAAGAACAACCATCTACTATACTTATAAAGTAGATGTCATTTATATTACTGCTGATGTAGCTTGATTTCAGACTCAAGCAAAATCCTGATAATTCATTAGGCAAGATTTTTTATTTAATAAATTTGATTATACACTTATGTATACCAGTATGCTTAGTATAATTAGTATATATTCCTACTCACTTATCTAATTTATATGCTGTAAAAGCAAATTTTCGTGATCGTGATCCATGAGATGATTTGAGAATGTCATGGCGAACCAAAAACGTGTTGTTCTTGCGAAATTTGCCGATTGTTATTTCAAAATAGATTATGGTAGCAATAAAATTGGTTATTTATTTAATGTTTCTCATAATATTTGTATTACTCGAAATGAGCTCTTAATATTTTAAAATAAACTTTTTACTGTCTTGCGGATTATAAATAAAGGTTGGAATTACAACTGAATTAAATTAAAAAATATATAATAAACTGAGAGTTAATTTTCCAACACAACTGAAAAATGTATAATTTAAAAAAATAATTTATGTTTGAGAGCGTTAAGAATTTAAAATATACTGTATAATTTGTATTACTACAGTTTGTGTGATATATTAAATTTTTCGGAAAGAAATAAACACGTCATTGAAAATTCAACGTGTTTTTTGAATGAAATGAACCATTAATAAAAACGCAGCACCGTGTAGCGCGTAGCACTCGCTACGAGCTACGAAGCTATGGAAAATTTCTGGTCGTGCAACAAATCTTCATATAATTTATGAAGTCTAACTTTTAAAATGAAATTACGCGTTAAATTATTTAAGTAATTTACCCATTGTAGAGGTCATCGTCTGCAGTTGAGTTGTATGTGCGGAGGCGTCTAGCGCCTCGGGCCCCAGCTTTTCACCAGCCGACAGCTTGCTTAGCACGGCAATACGCACATTACACAAAGTTCCACGTTTCTAATCACCGATCACCTTTTTAATTTACGTCTTCTAAAAGAAACACCACTCCTCAGCATAGTTTTTCAACGCAGCACTATGCACGTTCCTGCGAAGAAGGACACGGGGGTAACACGAGTAAAGATTGATAGCGTCGGCATGCGCGCTCTCTCAACCTCTAGATTCGGCAAAACCACTATAACGACTGCGCGCAAATGTCGTCATGTCGAAATTCGAAACACTTTCACCTAAATATTCCGGCTCTGTTTCGGCAGACGCGGGCGTCGCTCTCCGCGCTCACGCACACTACGTCAACTCAGTAATTACGTACTGTAAAAATTGAGCTAGTGTTTTTCGTAGTCGACCTTATGACTGAAGTGCTCGCCACCGAAATATAGTTATCTCTGTCTTGAATTCATTCACCGCTACGCGAGGTGTTTTTTGTTTCATTTTTTTATCTTCGTCGAGGAGTGTATACACGTGTGAGTGTGCGATTTCGATAGCCGGGTCGATGAACTCGACAAGGGATTTCATTAGATGTGCAGTAGAATTTCAGTGTTAGGTTGGCTTTGATATGAGTAACCAATATGTTTTGGCGTGGCAGTTCTAACGATGCGGGAACTTCTCTATAGCATGGTCAAGTAGGTCAGCCGCGTGTGCACACGCTGTCATAATATTATACGACCATCTGCTAATTTTAATTGTGGATGGAGAACAATTATTCCTGGTTTAAAAAAAACATAAAAATTTACATACACTTACAACATTAATTAGCAAGATAAAATTTAAAATTGATAAAAAATAAGCACTCATTTAACCTACATAAGCCACTAGTTTTGTCCAAAAGGTTAGACGGGCAATGGCATAGTTTAGTGTTGGATTACATTAAAATAGAGTTCATTCGCATCGACCTCTATTTGAAAATATCTAGATTACTGATTCATTGTGTTAACAAAGAATAATTTGAATTAAACCGGTAGCTATTCAAAGTTTCCAATTAAAGACATTAATTTTTATAATAGAAAATTGTCAGGTGGAGTCATTTACATATGCATTTTCCATACTTGGTATTTTTAAAAATACAATTAATATTTATATTTCTTAACTCAATCGTTAACAAAATAATGAAGAAATATTGAAATTACGAAACACATTTATTTAAAAAAAACGAGGTTTATTATCTACATATATTTGCCGTCGCATGCGCATAGTCAGGTAGTCAAATATATATTTAGCCTATAGTGTGAAACTGGGTTAACTCTTGTACAAAACACCCAATGTGACGCAAAATATGCACTGAAAAGAGGTGAAAGCGAACCCATTTTTATTCAAAAACAGGAAAAGTGACAACAATAACGATGAAATCAGAATAAGTATTATATTTCAATACTTTTCTCACTGAATTATGAAAAGTTAAATATTCGTTAAATTTAAAGTTTACTCTACGGTGACAAGTGGTGCATATTAACAATATATTATATTTTAAACCTGATGAGTGATGAGTAACGTCTTGGGTAAATGATATAAAAAGACGTTGCGTTATCATCAGATATTGACCTGATAAGATCTTATCATTTGTACGCATAAATTCATAGGACCTAGATGCAGGTGAATGACCTAACTGGCGAATTTAATCTTATAAGATTTGCGATGTTAATAAGTTTTGGGTAGATAAGTGACGCATATCCGATAGACGTGATTAAAACGTTTTTGTTTGTTTGTGGGCTATTGTATCCAGTTGCTGATAAAATGTCTATATTTTCTCATCACATTCAAACATGTCGCAGGAAGTGTTGCAGGTAGTTATGGAAAATGTCATAAATGAGGCTCATTTGCATCAACTCTAAATGACCACCATTGAAGCGATATCATTTTAAATCATTAGGATTGAAAAAAATATAGCGCATCAAATATAACTATATAAAAAAACTCATTCTAGTTTTATCATATATCAAAGAAACTCTAGCTGAAACAAGTAAGGTATTAACCCTATTCTTAATTTTGCGCCACCCGTTACAAATTTAATTTACGAAAGCATTTTGACTCTAAATAACCAGCCTTTGATTTAAAATATATCACTTGTTATGTCCTCTCAAACCAATCGTGAAAAAATAATAAAATTCAAGCTATAAAGCAACAAAACAGTCATTTGTGCAATTTTCGTCAGTGCTAACTGACTGAGGTCATTCACACCCTTATCGGCAACATTTGGATTGTCATCAAAAATATTCACTGGCTAATGACCCTTTAATATGAATACGGATCCATTCAAAAAGTTAATTATAATTGATTTTAAGTTTACAAATGCCGAGCACCAATACGTTACGAAAACATATATACTAAAAATTCAGCGTTCATAATTTCACCCTTCAGGTTGGTAACTTTCCATTGATTTGTTTTACACTGCGAGGAAATTTCCTTAAATCCTTCCACAGTCTCATTATATAAGTATCATAATTTCAAGTAGCATCTGTATCTTAGCGCTTTGAAGAACTTATCGAACAATTCAATTATATATATATGGAAACCAAATTCGGGTTCGGGTGCAAAATTTGAAAGTAATACATTGAAACAATAGTTGTCATGTCATTGACACAAGCGCCTTTATTGTCCGATCAGTTTAGCGGTAATCAAGTAACAATTAAATGCCTGTCCTAAATTGTCAATGGAGATTGAATTATTAGAAAGTTGGCTCATTATTTTTCTTGAAAATTAGATTCACATTGAATATAAAAATAAAATTCACTAAAGGTTGTTTGTTGCAAGACGAAAAATTATATGAAGTTGAAATTTAATATATATTTATGCTAATAAATTATATATTTTATTAATACGAGTAATAAACAACATATATACTTAGATTTGAGGCGAGGACAATATTGACTTTTAATCTGTATTTCTTCTTATTTCATTGTTTATTGATAGTACTATACGGACTCTGACTTACATTTTATACTTTATATTAGTAACAATGCCTTTTCCGTAATTTATACATAAGAGCTTTTTTACAATATATTGACATATTTGAATCACATGAAAAATTGTCTCGGTCAAATAAAGCTGCTTTTTTATCTTAATTTTATTTCCCATCGTCTCATCAATGTATGTCAGAACAGCTTACAATAAAAGGGAATATTAGTAATAGACCCACTCTAGTAACACGTATGCAATTGGAAGTGTACATGGCATTACATAACGGTAGCATTGTGTACGCGCCGCGTACCTTCAGGCCGCGCCGACTCCGGCGTCACTCGGTTTCACAACTCATCCACCACCACTGTTTTCACTTTTTCGCTGTCAAGAACGCGCCGATAAACAAACTTGCATTTAGTTGATAATTTTAAAAACGTAAGATGTCAAACTAGTTTTAAAACTAGGACTTGATACTTCGCACTTAAGTTGAAATTGCAAAAATACAACCGAAATAGTAGAAAATATATTACAGTGAATATTTGAATAGAAGGTCGTATGAGGAGCGGGTGCGTATTTTAATTTGAGTCGTATATACTTGTAATAATATTGATTTTATTCTTGTATCGTTATGTGTTAAGACTGTTATCAGTTATCAAATTGTTGTAGAAACCTCGAGGCTGGTCAACGACCTTTTTTGGTTACATATTCACCATCGAAACAAAAGGTTTATTTTAATTGAGACACAAGAACCTTGAGATGCAAAATAACTAGTGTTGTCTTAGGTTATTGTTTCTAGTTTCATAATAATAATTAGAGTGTAACTGTAGTCATTTGTTTTGCCAAATGTCAAAAGTTGCTACACTATTCGTCTAACTTAATATACTACTAACTGTTCCCCGCGTTTTAACCGTGTTAATTAAAAATCCGATTTCATTTAAAGCATCGACATCACACATTATAAATATCATGAATACAAAACAATGATTTCTGCTTACTTATAACAACAGTACGGTGAAGCTGACATTGCCTCTCACTGGGCCACGTAACATGTATTACGCAAAAGGTCTTTACCCTTGTTTATTTGGGACAAAATTTTTGAGCGATGATTTTTTTATAATTACTTTATACAAAGCTGATTTCAAAATACAAATTTTGACTTAAATGTTTAAGTATTTTTTTCCACTTTCCAACGATTACTTCTTTGATTATATTTTATTAATACATATTATTTAGATAAATATTTCCAATTAATAGTTTTCATCGTAGATCGTATGTCGACCCAGTTGGTGAAATGATGACCATTCCTGACTGCCGAAAAGAAGATTCGATGCCCGGTACAATCAACAATTGTGTAAGTGTTGGCCTGGCATGATCTGGGTGTTTTATACACGTATTTATAAAACGTATCTATGTAAGTATATGGTTATCAGTTGTGTTAGCACTTATATATTCGGGATATCCGACGGTGTGTATAAATATGTTATCCGATATCTACTATTTTACTATTGGCCAACACAAACAGGATGGTTTTCCTGTTCTTTCATCGACATTAATAGAAGTGCGCCATTGACAGAGCTTACGTAAGGAAAGATACATTGTGAAAGGACTTGTAAATTAATTCTCTCTTAAGCGAAGGCATTTGGGGATCCTGGGTACACGAGTAGCGCTTACATCCACAAACACTAAGAGTATTGTTAGATATAACGGTTTTATTTACGTGCTTTATAACGAGTTTTAATGATCTAATAAGGAAACATATTATAATTAAATAATGTTCATAAAACGACGATCAAGCCGGCCAGTCTTTTGCATGCGGCGTGTTGTTTCACGAATTACACAAAATAAGTAGACATTGATCTTTCCACCCATAAATTTGCGATAATCATCATTAATTGACTGCGTAATTTTCACCCAGACTCTCGAACAAGAGAATCTTAGAAATAGTCATCTATTTTCGGACTTTTTACGTTTATTGTATGTATACTAATATTTCCAATGTTAGAACAGACGAGATAGTTAACACATATATTTCAATACAATTCTACCGTGTTACAGGTGTTTATTGAAAGAAATTCTAGGCTTCTTTGGCAGTTGTTTAAATGTATATTTGGATAATTGGGTTAGTCAGCTGAGAGGGTGTTAGCAACGAACATGCGATCACGCGATGCCACAGTAACACATTAAAGAAACTAAGGAAAATGCCTTCCGGGGTGAACGGCCTTGTTGCGTAAAGAGTGGCGCAACCAGCGCGGGCGCCCCTCTACCGAGCTACAGTCGGCGTATGGGGCTGATGGAATTTTTCGCTTGACTTTTGCCTATCACATATATATATGTACTCTATTTTTGTCTCTAATTTTTGTTTTTAAATAAATTATCCAAAAGATGAAAACCAGAAGTGAAGTTAAGAAATATTGAACTTAAATTCACAATTTTATTTCAAATTCAGAATATATATTTGTAAAAATTATTTAAAAATGGAAAAACAATATTAATGTTTTCTTCAAAATTTTCAAATGTGAACGAAAATAAATTTATTCAAATTAAGAAAATGGCAAGAAAACCTGACGTTCAATGATGGATACTATCATTTTTTAAGTCACTAAAGTGTATGTAAATTTCGAAATGAATTTAACACCTAGGTCAGGGTTCTGCTTCTCTTCGAAATGGGGAAATTACTACACGTCGACCTTAACGGTTTCGGCCACAAATGTATGGCGAAATACTGGCGTACTGAAATTCATAATCTCACTGATGTAATTAAATTTTATATTATAATTACAGTCCCTATATATATCTGCAAAGAGTGATTGTTTTATTAAACCTCCGACCTTTAAGTCTTGAAATAAACTAAACATATTATTTTATTTCGTATTATTTAAATATATTTGTAATAGAATAATATCAGAGATATCTCTGCTCTTTGTATAGGTAGTCAAAGAAAATGGAAAGTCAGTTATACAACGGCCACTTGAGCCGTGAAAGGCGCACGATTTTAATGTCAGTCGTGGTCAAGGTTTTGTTAAGCATTTAAGAACTTTGAGATTTTATCATTGAATTAATATTTTCGATTATGGTAAAGAGCCGTCAAATTTGCGTTACTCCGCGATTTCATAAAAGCTTGACAAATATATGTTTTGTACTGACGTGCATTGCGCTATGTGTTTTTTAAAGAAAAACAGCAAACTCTTTTATGTTAATAAGATATTGCTGTATTACGAATTTTATAACACAATTGCACAAAATGTATTATTTTGTCTTTTTAAACTTTAGTCAATTTTTTAATAATAATAGTGATTACAAAAGTGTAACGGTAAACGTGGCAATGCAGTTGCGAAATAGGTTAACATTGTTGTTTGTTTTGATTAATCTCATAGTTAAATTTTATGTTATTATAAATAAGAATGCCGAGCAATGTAATGAAATTAAAGATGCGTACCGTTCGATGGACCAAAGGTAAAAATATTTAAAGAAAGTGAGAGTACGGTCTAGCATGCGCGAGCGCAGACGATGCAACGGTATCGGGTGTAGATCGTGACGTCATTTAACGCTTTACGGTAAATCCCGTAGGACCTGTCTTATTCAAGCGAGGTTAATAATGTCGTCAAATAGTTTTAAGTTTTTTTATATAAAACATTTATTTTACATATTATGTTATTATATTTACTTTTTAATGGGTTTCTTTTTAAAAAGTTTACTTATGTAACCACATCTGAAATAATAGAGAATTTAATAGTATAAGACGTCCCAATTAAGTAAATAAATACATTCATTTACCAGTAAATGAAGAAGAATGAATATTACTTAATTATAATTTTAGAAGATAAATAATCATAAAAATGTAGGCCCTAGAAACTATTTTCTATCGAGAGATGGAGTCACGAGTCACGACACTGGTCAAGCTATACCACTTTCTCTTTCGATGCGCACACATAGATGTTATACGTTTGTTACATCATGCAAGTTTGGTTGACGTATCGAAAGGTCATCTATGAATATGCGTTCACTTTTAATAACAGTTTTATTTTTTATTTAAAAATTGTTTTCATGATAAAAATAACAAGTTCCACAACAAAGAAATATAATTTGCTGAAAATACGCAGAGGTTAATCACAAGAGCACTGTTTAAGTTCAAATAAATAAGATGTTATCCTAAATGTAATATTTTATAATACGCAAAAAAATATTTGAAAATAACGCCATCTATTGTTATATGAAGGAATCACTTAATAGCAGTCGATTTTGATAGCATTGGATTTGATCTATATACTACAGTTAAGCTCAATCAATTCTCAAAAGATTGAATAGGGGTGAATAATAAATATTTAATTAAAGTAAAATATAAAGTTTTTAACTTTTATGCTACGAAATCCTGCACCGGGTTTTAGAATGAAATGATAAAAATTGCATATTGAGTATACTAAGCTCTACAAACCAAGCCACGGCGGTAGCTTATATTGTATAATAAATAATACAGTTCAATTAAATATTAGAATACTATTCTAATATTTAATCCGTTTTATCTAGAGGAAAACGCGAGGTAGCATAAGTCCGTGACTCCTACATCATTGTCACTAAGGTTCAGATGCAAGGTCGGTACGCTCAAGCCCTGCGTGGGAAATTCATTGGCAAATAAATTTAATTTGAGGTTTTTATAGATTCTTGTAAAGCTAAAATTATCTATTATGATTAATTCAGTTGTTTA
This sequence comes from Pontia daplidice, assembly GCA_963693355.1. Lineage (NCBI taxonomy): Eukaryota > Metazoa > Arthropoda > Insecta > Lepidoptera > Pieridae > Pontia > Pontia daplidice. The sequence goes on from CAVNZL010000003.1 coordinate 3,656,206, forward strand.
TAATCTGGGACAAAAAGTTTTTTATAAAATATGCAACTGTTATTTTAACGTCACTGTAGATGATTTGAAATACCTACGTACAAAGTTTCTAATCGTGTTAATTTCATTTTTATGTTTTATTTAGCGACTTATATCAAAAACAAAGCTTCATTGGGTTTGTCAATTATTTTGTGACATAACTTTCTCGAGTAATTCAAATATTAGGTTTTTTAAATACCAATTTGGTATAACACTCAAAGGAAATCTTACGCATTTAACAGCTCAATTTATAATTAAGGAAGTATGAATAACAATTCATGTGTATTTTAGGATATTTTTAAAGAAACGAAATATGTGATAATTTCCGTTCTGAGACATTGGGCTTCGCAGAAGCAGGGATACATATGGTGCACGCAAAGATGACTCAATTTTACGACTTTACTTTTATTGACCTTAATAGCACTAGATGCACTACATCAGTTTAAGATTTCAATTAAATCTATACTAATAAATCTTTATTTATTAGTATTATATATTTACATTTAACAATGCTTGTTAATGTATATTCACCTAATGTCACTATCATTCTGAAGCGATACCAAGGCGAGGTCAATGAGTTTGAACAGGAAAAGAATTTCGAACCTTTTGGAGCTGGAAAGATTTAACAAAATATCCGGGTTCACGCTTCACATAAACAAAATATACCTTTCAACTAAAATAAGATTTATGGATGCCACCGCCTTGATATATAGTAAGCTGTGGTAAAGAAAATCAGATTTCAGACCTAAGACCGGACAATGTGAGTAATTAAACATGAAAATGCTTGCATACAAATGCAAAGACTAGACAAATATTGAAATTTTTATTTTATTTATATTTTTTTTATTTTAGTCTTTACTATGGCCTACATACTTAAGCCATAAAACAGTAACACGAACGGAAACTTGCTATTTAAAATATAACTTTACTTAGTGTTCAAATTGGACTGTCTACTTTTACTAGTCTTATCGTGTGGGAGCGATAATAGACTATGTTGGCGACATTATGAACTATTTACGAACCGTAACGAGTTGTGTGCGTGAATGTACTTGCATTGTCGGTTTCAATCTCGTATCTAGGACACTCATCCCGACTGTACAGAGTACAGTCAAATACAATGCAGCGTTATGCAACAGTCACACGTTAGTTTTAGAGTCTATTGGGAAAGTGCTCCATACAGTAATGTACGAAGTCTCTGCATGAATATTATTACAACTAAGTAGTTCTAATAATATTATAACTTTTGATCATAGTACATTGTTTGGAATACGTTGATTATACATGAATAAAGACTCTTCTCTACTTATTGTGAATCATTATAAACATTACGACTAAACAGATTGTAAATGTTTCCATTTCTGTCGTAACTAAAAATAATGAAGTGGGTGCACTAATAGATAACATTAAATTTCACGCTCTTATGGAAATAAAATAAGATTTATGTATTGTATTGTATTTAAAGCACTGATCTTTCAAAAACTGTAATTAGTGAAACAGTGTAGTAAAAGTTTACTGGAAGTTAGCGAATGTAGTGGAAAATTACCTGTACTTTATATTGCTTGATAACAGTTTCGTAAACGTATCCGTTACATATAATGCATTTTTCAATTCTATTACGCATCTAGCACCATTTCAATAATACATTCCTAGCGACAAAGCATTACCTTGCTGGCGTACGTTGACGCATCTACGTGCAGCGTGACCTCTCAAAGTACCAACACCTATCCTGCTCACTTGTACGCCTAAATTACAAGTATGATAAAGACAGACGTCAAATACAAAGTTGTGCCGACCTTCATTTAGGTATCTAACCAAAATGAAGGGCTTATACTTCGTACATTTGAAGGTAAGACAATACAAACACTGGATCCTAATTATGATTGAACCTTGTACCCAAATTACATGAAAATTGATATAACTTGAAGTACAAGCGAATCATAATTGTAAGAAAAATATGTGAATGTAAATAAACGTAATAAATAATATACAAAATTTCGGTAGCTTCTTACCAAAACTATTATCGTTAATAATCGTTAGTAAAATTTTAACGTATACTTATTTTAAATTAAAAAAGAAAAATATCTACAAAGAAGGTTATTATGTATTGTTGTGTTCCCAATAAAAATAAAAATCTTAAAATTTAAGCATTTTGTTGAAATTGAAATGCTTTGGTGGCGCATTTTACGCTTTGCATATCCTTTCTAACTTTCACTGACCTTGGCAAAGATACGACTTCCAATTGAAATAAAAAAGATTTACATTTGGGGTTCTAGGCAACTTTCCCTTAAATTAATTTTTAGATTTTTTTTTTTTAACTTTGCCAGTCTGGTAAAAAAAGTAATGACAAATTGGAAAAGAAATATTCAAATTCAAATTTTTAATTTAAAATTTCAATTACCAAAAATCTTCATTTTCAAATTTCACTATTTAAAATAGTACGTATAATATAAAAAAAATGAGAATACTCCTAAAACAGTGACTTACAAAATACACTTTAATAAAATGTGTGTTCACGGGCTACGGCTATTTCTGCCAAAGCCTGGTTTGAAGCCCTATCCTCTTAAAAACTACTTTCTTCTATGCAATGAACGGCGATGTTACTACTATTTCAAATGTTTCTCTCTTTGTTCATATTGCTGGCTTATCCGTAATAACATCAACTTTGACCTAAATTTGGGATTAAAGGAGAAAGTGCTCGGTGCAGATAAGAGGACGTGATGGCGATACTTTAATACACTTTATATCTGACGAGATTTTGAACTAAGTGAGATCGAGGTTAATCGGTTTAAGTTTAAGTTTTAATTTTACACTGAAACTCAAATGTTAAACAAATATAGATAAATATTGAAAAAATGCGTCGCGAGAGACAAATTAATCTCGTCATAGAGAACTATGACAGATGTTAATATGAGATTTGAGTTTGAATCTCTCGTTGTTTCGTTCTTATAGCAATATTGAGATTATGTTTCCATGCAATAATAATTTAATATAATTATTTGAGAATTTATTGAATACCGCACAAAATTTTCAAATCGTACATTAAGTACCAAAAGAAAGCAAGTTAAATAAGGAAATGGAACTTGTTTACATTAATGTTATCTGAAAGAATAGTGCAATAGACAGGTTGCCGGGAAGATAACCTAAACTAAAACGCGAACATTGATATGATAAGGCGTTACGCCGCTACAATCATTAGATAAACATATAGGTCACTGAACCGACCTAGTTTTCAATCGAGAGCTACCACTGATGTGTGCGTTTTCGTAAAATTTACACAAACAGTCGTAAACTAAACATGTGTGTACACTGTACGTGGCCAACACATACATATGCCCAAACGTACCAGGTTTTAAACTTATACATTTTAACGGTAGCTATCACGTCCAAATTGCCGTCAAAAATGTCTACAGCGTAGTCTTCGTAGCACTTGCTACGGACTCTGACATTTCAATCTGATCAATTTAAATTATAAAAAAATATTTCAGTTTGGTCTTCATAATCTATCTTCTTCTTCTTTCCTTGTTAATTTAACACCAAGAAGAAATTTATGAAATATGGCAGTTGTTCTGCCAAAAATATTTGCATTGATTTGTAATGCACCGATAGGTGGCGATATTGTCAACTATTTCATAGCGAAACCAATATGGCGGCGGGCACTTATTTAATATTGATAATAAATTAATGTGGTTAATGAAAGTTTATTTTCCCTAAATTGATAACAAAAAAAAATATATACCACTTTTTATTTATTTCAAATTATTTTTAATAAAAATAATGAACTATTTATATTCTTGTACTTTACAATTTAATTAAATATCGACTCTCTGAGAATTAACATATTATTCGTCATTAGGATGTAGATGTACTGTCGTCAGAGATCGAGTTAAAGTAAAGTATCAAAGAAAACTATTTATTTTATATAACGGTTATAATTTTAGATTAATCTAATATTCACATCGGCTATTTCTGTAAAAACATTTCCTTTGAGATAATGAGATAGTATTCATTCAATATATTTTTCTATATATTTAGGGATGTGTATGTGACCATAAGAAAACTTAACGTGAAAGAGAGCGTGCATGCCGACGTACAAACAATACAAAAGCTGTTATGTACCGTAAAACATCTCACCGTAATACATGTTCGAACTCGCTGGCTTTCTCAGAACAGTATTTCTGTCCATTCAACTGGGGCGTGTCATTATCAGTTCAGTCAAATAGTCCATTACACATACATCACGAAACAAGCGTGGAGCGTAGCGGGAGTCGCGTCACGGTTCGCGCTCGTACGGAAGTAGGTTAGTAACTAAAGTTTTGTTTGCGTGAGGCTGCGACGCGCTGCACTCGGCTTGCTAACGCTGGCGCGCGACCCTGCTTGCCACTCAGCGCTCAGCGCCCCCTCCTAACCCCTCATGCCCCCACCTCGCGCCCGCGCATCTTTCACTTTCGGGCTTCGCGCCGCCCGCCCGGCATTGTTAACGGTGCTGAAATGCGCGGGTCACCCTTCCATTCAGGAATTGAACCCTCACGTTAATGGTTCGTATTGATGTACCTTCACCAGTAGGAAATATTTTTTATTATTTACTTGTTTTTTTAAATCGGTAAGACTGAGTAAAATAGGAAAATAGATTAAACATCATTATAGCATCGTGAATCAGGAGTTATAACGTTTCTTATTAGTCTTTAGTTATACAAATAAAAAAAATCTTATCTAATAGTTATCAAAATAAATATTCGGTCAGTATTTTTCAAATGTCCAAAGCATTATAAAAAAATTGTATTTATGATTCGATCGAAATCTAAAGGCATTTGATTTTGGTATAGCATACACTAAAAATTGTGGCACATCACACGCATTCGCAGAGTGCTGAGAGTGGGTGGTTATGTAAGGCAGAGGCCGCATCGATGCTGCTGGAGTCAACGGACGGCATTGACATGCGGCCGTTCCCCACTGCCTGCGCTGCCCCCCTTCCCCCGTCCTTTCCCCGCGGCGCCCCTCACTGCTGAAATCAGCAGCTGCGAAATTGGGTCACAAGCTACACCGCTTCACGTCCAAACCGACCAATTGATTAGGAGCCTCGCTATGTCTAACCGACTCTTAGTAGTCAAAACAATAATTGAGATTGCCAGGAAATCACACGGCTCATGACAAACTGGCGAAAAATAACATCTCGTTAATATAGCTATTGGAAATCATGTGACAGAATCGATTTAATAATTCAGATAAACTTTTTTTGTTTCAGTCACTATCAAATGTCATGTAATATTTATTAATATCATATAACGTCAAAAATGATAAACAATATTGATCTTAGGAATGACATAAATAGTTTCTAATATTAATGCATGAAAGATAGAGAAGGAAAACAGCAATGCACCGACCGAGCGTTAGAGTCAATGAACGTCATTGAAGTAATATGCTATGGTTAATGTACTTTGTTTCGAGCAGAATAGGGCTCAAATCGCTCTAACGCAATTACACAATCTAGCCTTGGCTCTTACTGGCCTGGCTGACTTAGACATTCTATCTACTTTTACGAGTACATTACGCGAAGGCTCCAGCACTTGGTACTTAGGGTAGTACTTTGTCACAAGATTGCACATGCACTAGAAACATTTATATTGGTTCATTGAAATGAATGAACCTCTTGATTATAAAAATTATTTATATTTATTTAAACCACCGACATGAGGTAAGCTTACTGCTGCTGTTTGAACAAACCTTGCACATAGGTTAATATAGGCTGAAGAGTTTGCTGGGCTAACACATTGAATAATTGTGATCACGAGAGACTGAAGCCGATAAAAATTAAAACTATGTTTCTATTTATATCTGGAAACAGATAAGGGAACAATGTGTAGAACAAAAGAGAAATAAATTTGGACACAGAACTGCTGATAAAGTTCAAACGGTATATTTATATATACAGACTTAAAAGTATTAAATTTATGAGTAATGATCGTGTTTAATCATACTTATAATTATCACATGTTTTTATAAAATTAGGCCATTGGGGAGGAGGCTCATCCGATCGTAAGTGATACTGCCTCCCATGGACACTCTTAGTGCCAGAGGCCTCAAGTGCGTAGCCGGCCAATATATAATAAATCAATAATAAACATATACTAAATCTTTAGAAATTATGTAATAGAGTCACAACGGCCATACAAACTTTCGTGTTTATAATAATTAGTATTTAGGTTTAAATTGCATATTACGTCAGAAAAGTCATTAAATATTACTATCAATACTAATTTACATTGAAAGCCGATTTATGAAGGTCAAGTTAATATTACTGTGTTCTATTAAACGCATTTTAACATTGCCTATGCTATGATAAATAGGTCTATGTTTGTGCGTAAAAAATATAAAAAATACATCATGAAGTTTCTATTACAGCCAGTATTAGTGGCACAGGCGGTGGTACTCAGTTCATTTGGTGATAGCTTGCACTCCTGGAATAACGAAATAAAATTCATTTCCGTCAATAGTGACATTCCCGTTCACGCATTATACCAAATGTAGGAATAACCTGTAGAATTTTCTCTTAGCGCGTTTGTTATGTTATCTTTCATACAGATTGCACCTTACTGCATTTCGCCTTGGCGCAAATATAGCCGTCCATATTAAAACATTCCTAAATTATAATATTTTGTCAATCGTTTTAAAATATCATACTCGATGTGGCCAACGGATTTAGCTATTGTATACTGATATGACCATGAATATTAATATGTACGAAACAAGTGATTAATAGGAGGTGCTCGCCCTAGTTTCAGGGCGCAGGCTGCATCGGGTCATCGAACGTCATTGACCTAACTACAACCTGCGCACAGCCTGCGTTCGCCCCTACCTAGAACAGCTTAGTAACGGACATCGATTTTGTACTAAAATAAATCGTACATAACTTATCATTCCGTACATACATACGTACCACTTTCCAAACGGTTTGGTATTACAATTTTGCGATTGAGAAGTTTGTTAATATTAAGAAAAAGCATTTGTGTTTTGAACATTGGATCTGCACACAGACTGAATCTATACAATATATGTTCTAAATCGGATGTAGACTTAGTAAGATAGGATTCACAAACTCAATTGAAGAATACCCCATATTTAATTTAGTGAAAAATAATAGAATGGAATAACCTTTTTTAAAGCATTAGAATTAAAAGTTTCATGCAATTTGGAAGTACGGCTTTGCATGTGGGCTGCGCGCGCACTGTGGGTAGAGCTACTCACAGTAGATTTAAGGGTTTTCAACAAGTATTGGTGTTTTTCTATAATATGAATTAAGATTATCAACAAATATTATAAAAGCCATATCACAGATAAATATATTTGCCATGATGCAATATTAACCTACCACTTTAAACGTTTGCCACCCTCAAGCCATCCACGCGCTCATTCACAATTTCAATCCATTTTCATCATCAAAATTCTATAACATTAGTCATTAATATAAAAATATGTAATATATATGTAGTTCAGGTCAAAGCCTACTTGAATTAAGCACTGCTTTACAATAATCCTAAATAAATCCCGTATCCGTCAGGCTTTGAATGCCCTATTGATATATATAGATGTTTCATTGTATTGAATGTTATTGTGAGAATTAGGAGCTTTACAGAGGTTCTAAAGGACGCTGAAAAATAAGAACGCATCGAATTGCGAACGGTAACATAAGCCCTGCAAAACTGTTGCATTACATAATGGGGCGGGAAACCTAAGATCTCATTTATTATTGAGGGGCGACCACGAAAGGCACTTTGTAAGGTAGATTTGTAATTGCCATTTGACTTTTCCACTATTGTATAGTTTAGTTAGATTGTGTCAGTGGGTGAAATCGTCAAGATGGGTATGCTTACCCATCGGTTGGTTCAAATTTAAGCGTGTAAAATGACGAACAGGAAATATTATTGGATTGTATGGAATATACGAAAAATATGTAATACACATTTATATTAAGTGACTAAATATTATTTCACACATACGTTATTTTAATTTAATTCTTTATCACACAGTAATATAAACTGAAAATAGAAAATGAAGGTCATACATATGAGTTACGTTCAGCGATCATTGATATTTTGTGTATATATTACAATATATATAAAATAACCTTAAATTTATTGAATCGGTCTTTAATCGTTGAAGACTTTTATACGCAATCTGTCAAAGTAAGTCATGAAGGTCGTAAATAAATGCTAGAAAATAATTTCATACTTAGTTTGTTAAATAAGCTAGCTTGTTGACGCTCTCATCCTCTTCAGTTTAGCTAAGGAAGATGTCAGGTGGTTCCTTTCCCATAAGGTCTTACTTTTGTCTATCGCAAGATGTGGGAGTGGGAAGTTGGGGGGAGTGAGAAGGGGAGCTGTCGAGGTCAGCACGTGCGAGTGCAGGGGTTGAACGAACGTCATTGACCTACCTCTGAGGCCTACTTATGATAACAAGCCGATATCATTTGTTTGCGCTCCTATTACTGTTCTGCGCATCGGTCTTTTGAGAAGTAAATGTCAAAATCATAATTATTTATATTTATTTTACAAATTTAATTCAAACATTTTACCAGAATAATATGTATATCTATAATATATAATGAAACTAAAATAAAACAGGCAAAATTATTATAGTAGATGTTATATTGTTTTTGGAGTTAAATAGTTTTATTGTGTACATAACTGGGAGGCTATCATCTTTTTTAAGGGCATCTCCATTTCTCATATATCTATATGAACGAGTAATGAAGTCTTAGAACCTTTACGACCCTTGTTGTATTAAAATGGCAACTATATTAGATTATAAGTTATATCACTAGGTGGCGTTTAAGTAAAATCTTATTCCTATAGTTTTTACGTAAAACTAAGTTTATAAAATAATGACTCAAGCTGTAATAGGTACGGTACCCATATTCCAATTTCTGTTTTGTTAAATGCCATTAACTATCAATCAAATTCTTAGGTCTATCTATTTAATGTGTACAATTTTTAGTACATATGGGATTTTTCAAAAAAATCTCAAAAAGTAACTACCGAATAGAAATGTAATCTTAAGCAGATATTATATATTACTGTTCCAATTATGAGCTGTTACAACAACTAAACTGAATTCTTCCCCCTTTCTGATTCAACAAAGTGTGCGAATACTTCAGAGAATTGTTTATAGTTGGTCTGGATATACGAAGGTAAAAATAGTAAGAGCCGTGCACCGGAGCCCCATTTCCTTCAGATCAATACGTCCGGGGAAACGACCCCGTGACCTCGTGGAAGTGGGACACCGCGCAAGCGCCTCTCATTAACTCGGTGCATCCATTTTGAATAGCTAATATTCTATCTGCCAAATGATGTATGCCCAAAGTGCATTGCTTTGATCCCAATATTGTATTATCTTTAAATTAATAAAATATTGTATCCTCATATTGTTTTAAATGTGCATAGCCAAAAACTGACCCCTTCAACACATAATATCGTATCTTCTAGAAGCAAATTAGTGTTGCTTGGATTATTTAAATACATATTCCTAAGGCAGAAAAGAACTTACTCTTATTACTCCACTTAAGAGATATTTATAGATAGTATATATATGTTATAAAGCCTTTTTTGATCAAATTGATTATATATACCTAATTCATAATATTATATTTCTTCTAACTAAAACCTTTTAGCCGCTTAAAAACCTTTTTAAGCGATCGTTTAATGACACCAAAATAATAATTTAAAAGGATTACGACGAATCAACTCTTATTTCGCCAAAACGGTGAGTGATTGCGAGAAAAATACCAACATTCAAATAATAAAAATAGCTGACAAAACACGAGATTAACGAAATGTACTGTGTATTTATTAGTTGTAAATTCATATAAATTTCAATGCGTCGGCCATTCAGACTTATATATAGGCAATGCCAAGGTAACAGCCAAAAGTCGACGTGAGGTCAGAGCCCAATGTCAGGGGCCCTAAGATTGGTTCTCGCACCTCAATTAAGTTAAATATATTCTTACTACTGGTATGTTGAAAACACATCGATAGGTTGATTCAAACACTCTCGTCTTTTATTTAAATTAGAATTAGTACTGATAGTGATTTATTTCATATTAAGTGAAAGTAATAACTTTTCGTATTCATATAGTATTATAGCGCTGAAGTGTTTTTGGTTGAATACTCTAATCTCAGGAGCGAAATGAATTTTTCAATATTAATTTGTGTTGGATAGTGTAATTATCGAAACAAATATTTTTTTATTTAATTCATTTAGCTTTAGAAAAATATATGAAGATTTTTAACTATCTATTACAATTTCATCACTATGTGATAGCTGTAGCTAATTAGGGCCAACGAAAATAAACTTAAAAAATAGAACAGAATTTGTTGTTTCATATTTTTTCCAATCAGCCGTGTTATGTTATGTATTTTGTAAAAACTATTATGTTTTTGATAGAGGTAGGAAGTTGTAATAGGTAGTATTCAAGTGTTCATATAACCTCCTTTAAATAATAAAACTAATCCACTTTTACTCTGTATTCAAACACGTTACTTACGAGAGAAAGATATATTGTATAAATATTCCATTTTTGGCATTCAACTACGCAATTACTTGTATTTAAAGCTCTTTATTTGTATAAGTTTTGAATAATGCCAGTCATGGTTATGTATATATGGTTAATACTTTGCCTTTCTCTTAAATTGAAAGATTGCTTCAGTGGAATAAGGAAATAATAAACCTCAATAAGTCTCATCACCACATTAAATTTATGAAAAATCAAATAATTTTAACATAGAACATGCTTTTAGTATTCTAAAAAACTTAAAGTACTCTTATTGTGTGACCGTTTAATTTCTATACTGTTTCTATACATTTCTATACTATTTCTATACTAATTTCTATACACAGTCCTCCCCTCCCTCTTTATTTTGGCAAGCCCCAAAACCTGTGTTGTCCAGCGAGCAGGGACTCCATTTTAAGGGTCACAACAAATTTCAAACTTTGTCATATAAGACATTACTTGCTACATTGTTGTCCAAAAAACACAGGATAACGTTGATAACAGTCTCGAAGTCGAGATTAGATAGCGGGCTAGAGAATCTTAAACGTCCGGCCATCTAACACAACATTTTCAAAGCATATGTTTTATTCCTCGCAGACGATGGTGTTAAGAGGATTTATTGCCATAGACCAAGCGACGAATTGCTTCTTTATTTTCAAGAATACGTTTGGGTTCCATAGAGGGTACGATTTTGGTACTGATTCTTTAGCAATTCTTTTTTGTATTTCGTTATCGCTTCCTCTTTGGCTGCTAAATCAGAATTTTGCAATGTATTTCCAAATTACTGTTAAATATATTTATGTTTTCTGCTTGGTTATGAGGGATCAATCTTGCATATATATAAGTAAATTAATATTGGTATATAATTAGTACCATTACCTATATAAATATTTTATCATGCGCTTCATAACAGAATAAAAAATGGTTGATTGGATAATGTTACGTCAATATGAGCATATTGGCGCAACACTCGCCAGCTTCTACTACACTTACCATCATACATGTGTGGCAGTGACAGTGGATTGACCCCCCTATGACCTAATTTCGGGTTTCCAGGTGACGCACATATGTACCTCTGACACAATCTCAGATCAATATTTATATTAAATCAATACTTTTAGACGACGTTAGTAAATTAGTAACGCTTCCCTCAATTTTGAAACATACGATACTAAATGTTTCATATATAGATACTTTTAAGAGGTTTAATAAACGTTATGAGTCTACCTTTTTCTAGATAGTCACTAAATCTAAAAAATTCAAAGAAACATATTATAAAAGAGTGCTTGTCAGATATTTCCTGTATCAATGTACCGAGTAAATCCATTTAAGCTAAATTAAACAGCTAAGTAGCCATTGTTTCTTGTATAAACAAGAAAGCCTTCAAGCGGAGAGCCTTGTTGATCTATAAATAAGACGCCATATTGGCGTCTAGGGCGGCGCCGTTACCATGACAACGCTGCAGTCGCACCGACCTAGATCCGCGTCCTGCCCAAATGTTAATGACCTCCAAAACCCAGGTCGAAGTTCACGCGATACACGAGTAAGAGATTATCTTCCCTCTACCCTATACGGGTAGATATACACCGGTCAGCCCGGGTATTGATCGCGATTCGCTTTTGGTTTCTCAGATTTAACTGTGCACGTTTAGCTAAATGCCACTATATATGGAAAGTTGTGTCCGTGAGAATTCCATAGGCCTCATATCATATTGTATTTAAGAGATCTATTTATTGAATTTAAATCTGAAGAAATCTAATGAATGTCTAACATGAAATGAAGGTCTAACATATTTTAAATTCTGTTTTCAATTATATTCACTTTCTGTATTTCAGGTTAAAAACATAAACGTATAAATTATATGCTACATTAATTTTAGGGTAAATAATTAAATTTTCTCCCACAATGTTGTTAAGAACGAACAGCAAATACGAACACATTACGTAACGTTCAATAGTAATAACAATAATGTTTTTAGTGCATGCGCAACTTCAACTGTCTAAGTGTTGTACATACACTATAGTTACATGATACAAGATTTTCTTATAAAACAGCAGACAAACTGGCAGGAGGATCAACTGATGTAGAAACATCGCCATCCATGTAGTCACACTGTCAGAGGGCTCGCAAGTGCGTTGTCGGACTTTCAAGTAACGGTCCGCTCTTTTCTTGAAAAGACTTGTAGAAACAATTACCAGTAAGACTATCAGCCTTAAAAATCACTGATTAAATATAAAAATCATTAACGGCCCTTGTCCTTATGTCCCTATTTCGTAGAACTGTACTTTTATGTTTTATTATTTAATTTATTTTGGAACGTTGTATTAGTCAAATAGTTCTCTCATACGCATGTATCAAATTATTACACACAGTTATCGTATAAATAGTTTTCTAACATTCGTTGCTGCAGTTATTGTAGTGTGCAACTTTTATGTGTGCCCTTAACGACTAACGAGTGGTTACTTGTGAGAGGTGCGGGGAGGGCGGCGCCTATTCCTAGAGCGAAACTAGGCCGGCCGCCGACCGCTTATCGTGGTCTAAGGCATAAGTTCAAATCATCTAAGTTAGCGTACCATAAAGTGTATGAAATTATTGCCAATTCTTTTTTTATAAGCCGCAGATTTAGCGAATTTGTAACGCAATAGTTTACCATTTTCAATAATAGATGGCGGTGCGTCAAGAATAGCACTCGCTAATTTGATAATTACAGCGGTTATAAATTGCATTTAAAATAAAATTCTAACTAACAATGAAAAAAAAATATCAGCACAGTTTTAACTGTTAACTAAATTTTAAATTGTTTCTACTTCACATAGAATTTACGTCTAGTTCAGTCTTAATGAAAAAGAAGTTCTTCTAAAACAATACTTACAGATACAAACAGTTTCAGCAAACAAAATTAATTCAACGTGATTGAATTTAAAAACAAATACTTATTAGTTTAATTGGTAAGTATTTATACTTGGACCAGCCACTCTTTGAATCCGGACGCGTGACGGTGCCAAAGAAAAATTACGCAGAACAAACGTTCAAGACTAACAAAAGTAGCTAGCGCTGGCTTCTTTCAGGTTTTGTTTGATAAATGTCAAGGAAGCATTCCTACCACTTATTAGTCAGATTGAAAGAAAGCTGTATGACTTGTAAATACTTATAAGGGTTTGAACTAAGATAAATTGAAAATACATTTCTTTCAATATTAAACACATCAGAACCTTCTTAAAGTATATTTATTGTATACACATGATACATCGTGCATTATTATGCACGATCTATAATTTATGTTATGGTTTCAATATCGTTTTCTGAAAGTTGTAGTGACGATAGCATATATTATGTCCATTTGGAGTCTCGCATGGGGTAGATTAATTTCGTCGCAATCTTTAGTACACTTTACCGCTATGTATATTGAGCTCTTTATGTAAATAACCAAAAATTGGGGGCTATAAGGGTTGTTCGGCAATCAACAACTTTTCTAACCCTTCATCGTGTCAGGCACAAAAGGTGAATTACTTAAATATCAAATAAAAATGACCACAGAAATACATGCTATCTGAGACTCTTAAAGGAAAAGATTATAGTGCCATGTATTATTTTTATTGATTACTTAGCTAGCATGAAGGTTATATTTAAATTAATGTCAATAGCAAGAGTTAGTTTTGTATTATTACACAATATCCGCAATCCAATTACACGGATGTATCCATAATAATATAATAATCTGCTTACACTTTAGAAAGTGAAATTGTTTTCACTAGCCGTTTAAATTGAAAGATTGCGCGCTGTTCCGCAAGTGATCACTAAGCGTTTATGATCCACCAGTTATAATTAAAACTAAGGTACCTGAAACATATAACTATAAATGACGTATTATTAATAATAACACTATTAAACTATAAGGTGACTCATGTATACTTTAAGTGGCTATACTTTTTTATGTAAAACGTCGGATTTAGGTTTTACCTAAAATTCTAATTGCTATCGCTTTAAGCTCACACGATTTTAACCGTCATGGTACGTCAATCTTAAATGACAAAGTGATACTATCAAGTGCGTAAACTTAAACTTCGCAGTGCCTGTAACTTGATCAGTCAGTAAAGTATAAAACATATAACTACTGTAACAACACATAACTTTTATATTTTACTGTAAGATTATATGGATTTTTTTTTCATTTTAAATTTTTATTAAGCCTCATTCTAATTTGCAAGGTTGATTAAATATTTATAAACTATGTCTTTGTTAATTGCTTTAGGTTGGCTAATAGTGGCAATTCAAATCCAAATTCTAACATTCCAGCAACTTGGACTAACTCATTTAAACTGCTTTAGCCAAAAAATAATTTTAAAACAATGCTTGCATCGTATATCATATAGGTAAAGTATAGAATTTTCAATTAATACCACGTTTTTGACTGCGCAGTTGTACAACAGTGAATGCTAAAAAACCTTGAATATCGCAAATGCACTTTCACTTGACTGCACTTCGTTGCATACATAGGCTTAGAATTCGTATTTTAAAGACGTTGGCATGCGATTATTTCGAAATACTAAGTACGTAATGCTACTTTAAGCTTTAAAGTAGTTACAAAGTTGTTAAATAAAAGGGCTTAATTATTACAATTTTGTCGACATATCGTTGCCATTCTCGTTTAATTTAACAGAAACATTCACATTCTACAACATTTTGTGAATTATTCTTCTAATTTCTGTGTCATGTTATCGCAAAATCCTTCAAATTTTTTATGTCAATGTGTAAACGGAGTCACGGCCGGTTGTCGATCTCTTAAAATTGTAACTTATCATTATTATTTTAACGCTATCTATAGCGATATTAAGATAACAAGGCAAAACATATTAAGGACACGATATACGAGGAACAAGGTACCAAGGTTCTGTTGTTTTCCTTAATGGTTTAGTCCAAGATTTTTCTTTGTAACTGGCGTTACGTAGTTTCGTTAAGATTCTTCAAGGTTTAATTCAGAATTATTTAACCCTTGAAAGAACCCACGAAGATGATTAAAGATGAAGTATTTCGAAAATTCAGTTTGATGTGTACAAATACTTGAATACTTGGTTGTTGGTTGATAATTGGCACGAATCAACTGAATTAATGGCCAAATTCGCGCGGCCACGGTCTCGAACTTGTCCGGATTTTATTGCGAGTTTAAAGAAGCGAACTTGCCCTAGTGACCATCGTTGGCAATTGATATAAATATAATGGAAGCACGTCCCGTGATCGAGTTAATGGCACATGTCCGATACACGAATCAGTACGAGTACTTCTTAGTATAGTATATCACATTGCAATGTGTGTGGTAGCGGAAACTCTTGAATTCTTTCATGATGAATGAGTTATTCAAGTTGGACGGTGTTTAAGCAATCCCTAGACATAAATGTATAATCATATTCCTCTCTAAATTTTTAAAAAGCCGTGTAATTTCGTAAATAAAACGAAATACATTTTCTAAGCCAATGATAAAGTGTCAAAGGGACCTGCTATTAACCTATTTTAGTGAGCCATTGAAGTATATTCGAATGAAGTGCATTTTGTTAAAACTGCACAGATCTGCTGCGTCGCGCGGGACTTGCTGTAACCTACATACCGGTCAACACTCCGGCACAGTCAACACTCGCTACAGGGACATAAGGCCCGTTTGCACTACGCAGCCTACTGTCTTACAGCCTCACTTCCAATAGCTATTGCAGTGATATAAGCCGACATGGTTCAACTTGAATACAGTTTAAAATAGTAGAAGCAAATTCGATTATTTTTGAAATCTTTTTGAATTATCACTAAAATTTTTTTAGTCCATATTACTTGTTCTACCAGAAGTTGATTGCATGCATTTAATAATTATATGTGCATAAAACAAAAACAGAGTTAGAATAGCAGGTAAAAGAGGCCTTGGCTCTGGTTCTAAATTATACTCAGTAATTTAATAAAACCTTACCTATCATTTCTCATTAAAATGACTTGCACTCACCTGAAAAAAAGAGGAAATGTATTAAAAATTTTGTAATGTTTGTACAACATGAACCTAAATTAGCGTCGTAAATTCTTTTTATAACTGACCACCTGTTTACACAATGTATTTTTGATAACCTACATCCCAAGCATATTTAGTAACCTAGAAAACTACCAATAAAGTTATTAGAACTTTTTTGAGGGAAATTTTTAGATTTGCAGATTTTTTTTACTTTGAATTATACTTAAATTTTGAAAAAATTGAATAACTTATATAAGATATAAGGGTTTAAAGCAGTTTTCATTGCTGTTTCATAGTTAATACCTGTTAGTTAAGCTATAAAATAAATGAACAAGTACTAACTTGTGTATAAATGGTACCAGTAACTAAACTATGCACGCAGTGTAAACAGACTAATGCCAGAATTAGATGCGACTAGACAAGGCCATACCTATCAGTGAAATGTCGAGAACGAAAGAGACAGAAATAGTACTTATTTCACACAATATACTTAACACAGACACAAATTTACGCACACAAACAAATTTTCTATTTCTATGACGCCTAGGGTTGTCTATTACTGTTAATAAAAAGATAGCGAAGTATACCATAGCGCCTGTTATATTAAACTAATTGGTTCTGTTTTCGTTATGGTGTATGCAGAAATTATTAATATAAATACTGTTAGAAAAATTATAATAGATAAAACGATTGTATGGAAATGATAGTAAAAAATGTATTGTGTTTACCTTTCCTTCAAATATTACTATATTTAAAGGAAATAGTTGTGTCAGTACAATAGTTGTTAGAGTATTGTAAATGTCAATTGTATAGATACATTTAGATTTAATTCGTAATATAATTTACACATTATATAAAGTGTAAAAATAATTACATAGTAATCAGTTAAAAAAAAAGACGATTAGACAGTCTTCGAAAATATTTAAAACTGCACTCGCCATAAAATCTTATCAAACCGTTGGTCTAGACTTAAATAAGGAGGCTATCGGTAAAATTGGGTGACAGTATAACTTGATAACGATAAACGAACTTGGTTGACAGCGTCCTAGAACTCGGTGTGAACCCAAAACAAGTAATATCTTTATTATTTAGACGATTACCATAAGCTGCATAAAAGAAATATATATACTATTATAATTAATTTTTACTATAAATTTAATATTTAAAGTGTCGTCCCTCCCCTATTAAATTATTTGAAAATCTGAAGCTGCAACGAGGCGATTTTATAATAGTTTTAATCAAACTTTTTACGGATGCAGCGTTGAGGTCGGAGTTGCATAAACATTCATCTCAAAAAATAGAAAAATACTTGACTCATAATTAGGTTAAAAAGTAAGTATGATTACTTTAACTGAAAAAAAAATCGCAGTAACCGAGATATGTTACAAGCGTTCGTTCGGAATAATTTCTCAAGAGTTTTGTCTAGCTTCTGTTTCGTAACCAAAAATCTTCGTAACGTCTCATATTTCATAAGCTCTAAGTGCTTTTCTTACTGTGTCTATTTTTGGAAAAGTATTCGTGCAATCACTTATCTATTGCTAAAACAACTTGATTCTTTTGACCACAATTCCGTTTTTGTTAGAATAGAACGATAAATAAACACTCACTGTAATTGGCTAAAGAAGGTTTTTGATACATAACAAAAATGTTAAGGTCGCAAGATTTTACTTAATTCAATAATTCAGCAGTGAAAAATATTTGCCCTATGCCGTTTTTGAGACTGGTTACCGGTGAATCAAATCTTCAAATCCTATTTTTGCAAAATAGGTGTTATTGATTTTGTAAATTGTTAACATCTAACAGTTTTGGTGAAAAATTCGCCGGGAACACATATTTCAGAAAATACGTATAAATTGTTGAAATCTAAATGTTCAAGTTCAAAAATCCTAAGGTTCCGTGCCTTAATTTAAGGGTATTTAGGTTCTTCTGAAATAGGTTCTCAATTTTTCCTTAAATGAATATGTGTAAATTAGTACCTCTCTTTCTGTCTATGAGGCTATGTAAAATTTTCAGTGTATGCTACACTGCTTTGAAAACCATCATAGTTCTCGTCCTTTGTGAGACTGAGTCTACCAGCTATGAAGCTATGGTGTTGTGGTGATGGTGAATACATTTCATAAAATGTACTTTTAAACAACACAAGAACTTAACTAAGAAAAACTGTACAATTATTTTTTTTTTAAGTTCGAGTGCGCTTGATGATTATTTAATGTGTTTATACGTACAATTAAAATTAGATATCTTTTAGCTAAATCTTTTTTTTTTCATATTATGTTCATAGATTTCAAATAATACCATCAAACGTCTATATAGAATGATCACGAAAAAGCCTGTATATTAAATAAATACACATTAATTCGACAACTTAAACTATAATTATGGTCGATCTCAAATATTAAGAAATTTGTTTATGAGGTTCCCATACAATTTGGGTTATCTTGATAGATCACTCCTTCGCTTACAACACTCAGACCAGGAATTTGATAACAATTTTGAAGTCAACAATGTTGCTAAAATTCTACGCTTCGTATTCGATCTAACTAATTCAACTTTAAAGAAAAGGGGATTGTATCTATTTTATATGGAACCTTTAAATACAATAGTCTATTTTTTTAGTTCTTGTTAAGATTAGTTAATAAGTTAAGTAATTATTAAGTTTACATAGAAAAAAAATCCGGACCTCAATTAGACTCAACATATAATCAGTATATTAATTTACTTTCTTTCACAACAAAATTGGAACAGAATACTTAAATTTGTTCCATTGTCTGTGCACTTAATCATCTCGGCGTCACGGCGTAAAACAAGTGAAAACGAAAGTCATTTTCTTAGATCATTCAACGGTTTGTATCTACCTATCAGTTTAAAATTTGTTTAAAGTCTGTGGCGGTGTCCTAAATATTCACATAACACTGGCACACTGCCCAAACATAATTAGTCATCGTCCGCGAGGTGAAATTGCGAGCCTAGAATGGTAGATTCTAAGAAATAACTACTGTTATTCTCGTTATACATCTAGACATAGCAATATTAAAAATATTAAAATGAACATAAATTGATTACTTTGGTCTTAGACTTGACGTTAGGTACATTTTTAATGACGAATCTACAATGCAATGGATACAAAATTAGATAATTATCCACGTAGTACGCTAATGGGAAACAAATCATGGATCCTTTTATAACTTATATAAAATCTTTTGAAATATAATGAAATCTTGTTAATATAATTTTATAAATAAGATAATGTTATGTTTCAACTCATACAGGATTTTTTGTTTGAGAATTGTAAAGAAAATTAATTTTCATAAAGTATTTAAAATATCTTATTCTACAACTAAATACTCGCCGTTTTCAAAATCAAAAATATTTATAAATAATAATACATAGCATTTAATATGTTTATAGCTTGAACATTTATATTAAATACTATACGCAGTGCAGAATGTGTTATCGATTGCTACTGCCATCTATCGACGTCTGGACGCCATAAGGTTTTGCCACTCACCGACAGGTGGCTGTGTTATTTCATAATAAAGATATGAAATATGACTTCTTTATTCTACCTATCGTTATATCATTTGTTGTTATTAAAGAAGTTTTTTTTTAAATAAAAAATCATAAATATGAAAATTAACTGAATAATTGAGTTACTATTTATAGCAATTAATAACATAAATAGATTACCATACTCTTCTTTAAGCATCTAATTCAGCTTATCACAAAACATAAAATAATATATATCGTATCATACAATGCAATGTGAACATTACGTGAGTGTCTGTTTATTTAAAACAGTGAGTTAAACTAGTGTCCCTTGTTTGTAAGTTTTAATAACCTAACTATAGATCCCGTACATTGTCAAAACCAATTTATCGATAAAATTTTACAGGTCTATCCAATATAGATCTATAGGAAAGGATCAAACTGAATCACATAAAAATCGTTGTACGAACCTAATAAAAAAGCAAAACTCAACACCCAGCTTGCTATATAATGCCTTTAAGTAAATAACAAACACTACGCAAAATATGGATATAAAAATATTGTCCCACACATGCAAAACCCAACCCCCCAATAACGTAATTGAACTTCGGCGAGTGTCAGTTGCATCTGTGTGCTCTATGCACTAGGCACACAGCCCTGTCTAGATCTGAGTGCAATGCTCGGATTCGTTGGGGTAGGTCTTTAACTGAAGGAACTTCTCATGACTTTATAAGAAAACACGCTTGATAAATATAAAATATATTGGTTTGAACTTTTCTAATTTCACATAAGACCCTTTAAGTCGTTTACGAATTTGTTGCTGCTTTAATTACTGATTCAATTTTGAGTCAATAGATGATGACTGGTGAAAACAACATTAGGTATATATAAGATATTTATTAATACCGCTCACAGTAATTTTTCTTTAATAAGCTTTTAAATTGTTATTTCTAAACTTTAACTTCGTAACTATCAGCACTTTCATAATCCCATAAATATAAAAATGAGTAGAAACAAAATTTGAAATCAAACCTATAGCCCAAACTTTACCATTACCAAACATGCAATATTTACGCTGCTTACATTGGTGTGCGTGTGTGCCAGACATCTATCTAGACCATCTAGACGTCTATATGTAGACAAGGGTGCATCGTTGCCCTAGGTCCTGGGGGGTAGGTCGTGTCCCATCCCCGATGCACTAAGTACTAACGTAATCAACCGTCGGCGCCTGTTATAGCATTTCCCATTATTTATCGGCGTTAATTTGTTGCAATTTCATGCTTCTTATTTCTGATCAAATATGTTAATTGCTTATTGTAATTCTTTAAAGGACATATCATCTTGATCTGGATCGGCATGAATGAAATGAAAATATTTAATGGTAGATTAAACTTTTTCTGAAAGGTCTATATTTTAAAGAGTATATTATATGTAACATTTATTTAATGTTACAATATGTAATTTTTAATTTAATATTATTTTACTTTGTGTTAGTCTTTGTGTTATGTATTGTAACATAATATATATACTAGTATAGTTTATTAAATACTTTTAACAGAGGATCCACTTGCGTTAATAACAGCATGCTCTTTAAATATTTTTGTTCCCACACCAAAACAATGAAATTTATTTGAGGTATGACGGAAATTAAATCAAAACAATTGATAGATATTCATTATGTAACAATGTTTATTTATTACGTATATTGTCTCGTTCATTGACCCCAACCACCGATCGTTGAATTTCGACAATGTCCGCACTTTAGAAGAGGATGGCTTTATGGGGAAACCAATGGAAATGAATGCGTGTCAGAGAGGGTAGAGCAAAGACCTTGAGCAAAATCAAGGGTAAGGTTGTGTGACCGTGTGCGTGAGTTCGTTTGCCGATAACCATTTTATTTAGTCGGAATAAAATAATGTATCATCCATATACAATCCATCACATTTAAGCAGAAAAACAACAATAATATTGCATTCAATTGCAATGCCAGTCGTATATTCAGCTGTATATATTAATAGATTACTAATAAGTATATACGTGTATAAGAATAGCTATTCGTTATATTTAATTCACCTTAAATTATCCTGAGTCTTAATTTATTTATAACTATTTTTTACAAAATATTGCTACAGTGTGGACATATACAAAAAGTTAAACAAAAATATTCAACTATTAAACCTAAAAAAAGCTTTATCTACTCGTATAGCAATAAACAGTTCGCCGTCATAAAAAACGCATGTCAACAAGGTACGACCACGTGCTACATTCTAAATAGACTCGACGCACACACGCTCACACCACGAGGCCGCAAAGCCCGCGGAAAAATCAATAATTTCAGCAAAACTACTTCCCTTAACGTACAAGTGTGCGTTACGTATCGAATAAAGTCGTATTAAACAGCAATTCGGCAGGCGGAATCACGCCTTATCGGTTACGGAACAAAGTGTAATTTTCTCTATTGGGTCGGGGGTAATTGAATCATAAGGGTACCGTGTAGTGTTGCGCTGCTCCAATCAATCGGATGGCCTGTTCTCGCGGCCGCGTGGCGCCGGGCGTTAACCCCGAGTCGGTCGTTACCCCGAATGCACCCTGCTACCCCGTGCTCACCCTTAAAGCCGAATCTTGGACCCCGCTCTGACATTGACTCAGCAGTGGGTTCATCGACCTTTCATACGTTTGCCACTTCCGGACACAACTATTTTATAATTTGGGAACTTTCACATAGTACATACATATACCTATTAGTATATACTTTAAAGGACTTCCTGGCTCTAATCTAAAAATCTTAAATAAATAAATTTATGTCTACATATACAGCATATAAGTATTTTCCGTCCACGAAGTATTGTATTTGTAAAATATACGTTAAAGTATTAAAATAAATTAATCTGAAAATATAGTCATAGCTCCACCTTTTAATTCCACTTACGTAGTAGGAAGCTATAATAGATTATATTTTTATACATGACATTAATTCTTAATAATATTTTTTTTATGAAGATGAAATTGTCAGGGAATGCTTTTGCTAGCTACTTTTTTGCGAATCCGACAATAAAACTATTAATTCAATAATATGAATCACAATGAAATGATTGATTTAAAAGATTTATATATATATATATATATATATATATATATATATATATATTTATATATATATATATATGTCAACGAAACAGGAATATAAGATTGTTTGTATTTTCACAAAACATGTAATATAGTGACAAAACTTATATTAAAAAAAACTTATATTTATGATAAAAAAAACTTATTTTATATATAAATTAAATTACCTCAGTACTTAAATCAAAAACAATTATTCTTTATATTTTTTTTTACTAAAGCTGCTTATTTTTAATATAGGAATATGACAACCTCACACTCGCAAATTCTGTCAGAGTTGAAGGCGACGTAGAATCCCGGGAATCAATAAATCCGTTGCGCGTTTTTGTCCTCGTGCAGGATGAAAATGACATTTTGAGCCTCTAAATACCGTTGGAAATATTCAATATAGGATTCAATAAGAAAAAAAGTTCATATATCTTTTTAACATCTCTACCGTAAATGATAAAAGTATTTTATAACGTTTTATATTTACGAATACAGCCAGTTCCAAAAGCAAGGACGTAGATCCGACGAGAACTGGCAAGAAACTCGCCGCCATTCCTTTTAATCGCTAAGTATTTTTTACGGATACCTGTACCAAACTGGACTCATGCGTTGCAGGTTCATAGCAGCGGCAGCGGTTAGCAATTTATTCTGCTCATTTGCAGTCCAGTAAAAAATGAGTAGTGGTGAATATATTTAAAATTATATAGTGAAGGTAATAAAGACTATCAGAGATTATACAATAATGACACAATTATCGTCATTACTAGCCAAAAATGTAGAGTTGTAATGTATCGTATTATTCTCATTATTCTAGATGATTTACCTGATCTACGAATTCAAATTATTATAATCAATAATTTACAGTAATATGAGTAATAAATATGTTAATAATTTAACAGAAACCGCTTTCCTTACACTTCACCGTGAGTTTGTTGAGGTTTTATTTAATTATAAATTTTATGAATTACTCCAATTGCTATCCCTGTTGAAAAAAACAAACCTTTTTTGATATGAAAAAATAAATATTGTAATACGTTTTAAACACATCGTAACTAAAAAAATATGAATAATGTTACTTATAGATCTTTTATTGCTTTCCTGGGTTCTGATGTTGAAAGATTTCAAAGTCTTTTCATCGTGTAAGTGCCTTTTTATTATTAAAAATATAACAAAATCTATCTCTTTAGAACAATGTATTAAACAATCATATCGTAAAAATTTATACAGTAAACCTGGAAATATGTTTCTAATTTGAACATTTCATTTTTACATCAAATTCGGTTTTAGTCATAACTATGGTATAATTAAGTACTTAGGCTGTAATAACTTTATTGATGGCAAACTAAATAAAAAACCTTCAGTATTAAAAACATGTTTTAAAAGGCTTAAAAATAACAAAGAATGTGCCAAAACGGAAACTGAATTGTGAACAGAAAAAAGATTACGTTTTATTTTGTTTAAATGTATTTGTCAAGTCTCCACGTCTGACGGGCTGTTTAAAATCATGTCGGCTTAATTGCTTTTAAAGTTTAACTAATAAATCTTATTCTTAATCATTTCGATGAAAGAGGCGTTTTGTGTGGTGAAGTATCTGCATACTTGGTATTTTTTTTTAATTTCGTTCTTTAATGTACTGGATATTTTATAACAACGTATGATATGTCTAGTCCTTGTAGATGAAATTATTAATCAATTAAATGCCTACTTATTAAATACCCCAACAAACACTTCCTCATCATGTAGAATTAAAATAAGCGCACTATCGTCTTACAGTCCACCCTTTGGGCGGGGCGTGAGTGATCTAGTAGATAAACGGTAGACACTTACACGCACAGGCATATAAATAAACGCATAGGATGCGCCGCACTAGTTCACAAACAGCTGTAGTTCAGGCCCAAGGGTCAATGCCCATCCGTATTTTCAACATGTGCCGACGTTTTCCGCGTTCCACGGAAAGCTCGGCTGTCATCCCTTCGGATATCTTCGGGGCACTTCGGCTTTCTTCGATTAAAACCAGGAGACATCGAACAATGAGGGCTAAAGAGGTTTTATTTTTAGTCGAGCTACGCTGCTACTAAAAGCTCTTGTAGGAGCTTTATCTACCTTGCACGGAAACCATTTTATATATAATACCTTAACTAAGATTTTAAATACTCAAATTATGAAAATGATAGCGTGTGACCTTGCCTAGGAAGCGTTTAAATGTATTTTGATGTAGAAGTAGATTAGGATCGTTGGTTACAACGGTTCTCTGGTACCAATAAAAATGACAATAGCGTCGACGTGGCCTTTGAAGACCTTGTGGAAATGAAATCACTTAACAAAACACGTATAATGTCACTCTGTATTCAATGTCACGGTCGAAACGTTAACTGCCTGGTCTATCTTAGCTCCTAACATGCTTTAAATGCACTGAGCATTGCCTACTTAGGTAAAGCTGAATATCTAAACGTCCTGAAGCTTCAGAACGCTTTGTTAGGTCGGTTTATGCCTGACGTAACGTCAAGATAGAGGATATAAGACTTCTGCAAGTATAAAATAATAGGTATATTATAAATAATCATTCAATTATCAAAGTCAGTTAAGCATAATATTATGAATGCATTTTTTCATCGCGACTAAAATAGAAGTTGTTCAATTTAAAATACTTATTATGCCCATTGACGTCCTACGTAGTTGTAAATTCTAGAAATTTCATTGTATTGGAAGTTGCTTTAAGTTTATTAAAAGGAATCTTGTATAATAACTAATATATTTAGGTGCAGGCAGTTTTCGTACGCTGTAAACTTATAGTTGAATTAGCGCAGTCTCGGTGGCTTAGATGGTAACACAAACTAAATGTTTAAAAACAAAAGCTTTACTTCTTGAGAAATTTAGTTATTAGATTGAAATGCATCATATCATTGTGTCATCATATGGGTTACCCCACTGATTTTATTATTTAAATATGTTTGATTGTAGATTTGCTCTGTAGAGTATTTTGGGCTTTCAGTCACGTATTTGTCTTATATTAGAACAATAGTGTTGGAATATGGTGTAGAGTTGCATTCGCAGATGTTGGTTTCATAACATTACAGAGACGGACATGAGTCATGGCCAAGTTCATTGTCGTCCGGCCGAACTTGAACCCGATATAAAGTAATTGCTGTACATACAGATATACGTTTTACATATGTTTGGAGGAAAAGTTTGTTTTTATTAATAACTTACAAAAGAAATACTGAAAATAGCCAATCATAAGGCACCCTATTAGCAGAAAATTTAATCCGAGGGGTACGGCAAAATATACTTTATGATAAAGAAGTATGAGTGAAAATCGAAATTTACCATTATTTGCAAGTTTATTTAATTTAATGGGCTTTTAAAACTTGATGTTTTACAATAATCTTATATCTTGAAGTGTAGCCATTGCTCAGCCATCTCCGATAAGGTACGTAAACGTTCGTGACAATGACTCTGGTCTATATCGGTTACATATATGCTGATAAGCGAACAATCACACCTACAGAGAAATTGATAGAAATTATAACACATAAAATATACTCAAAATACATGGCTTGTACGTTGTCATTAAGGTTTAAATTAAATGATAATTTATTACTCAATACTTAAAAATATTTACTGTTAAATACTATAAATATGTAGAAAACACTTGCTTATACTATAGAAGAAACTTTATTTATTTTTTTGGAAAAAATAATACCCTTTTCAGAGGTGTTAAGTAATTATTAATAAATTACTAAAACATTAAACTTTTAATTTATACAACTACGGTTGTCTATTTATAGGAAAATAACACAACTAATATTAAAATACGGAAAACAAATTTTAGGATAC
The DNA here is from genome assembly GCA_963693355.1 of Pontia daplidice. Lineage (NCBI taxonomy): Eukaryota > Metazoa > Arthropoda > Insecta > Lepidoptera > Pieridae > Pontia > Pontia daplidice. Next base: position 3,683,187 of record CAVNZL010000003.1, read on the forward strand.
CTACAGAAAAATTGAACTTACTGAATATTATTCAGTCAACACAATAAACAAAACATTACCTGACGTCATGAGTTAAGCGCAAAACAAAAACAAAACAATTTGACACTGAACTTTATAAATTCAGTGTAAAAGTCAATGAATCGTACAAAAATGCGAGGATGAATAGCCGATGACGAACTAGTGACTAATAGCAACGTAAGATCGTTTAATATGGAGGACATTGAAACCAATTTTATTTCAATTGTGTCATTGACTTTGCCCTTATGGCTATCGGAACTCACATCTTCATTCATCAGAAAACAGTAATTTAAATACATGAATTAATACATGGTGATTAATATATAATTTACGTCAACTGATCAATAGTATCATTATTATAATAATAAGTCGTTATATTAACTATCTAATATGGCTGTTGTCATTTCAATCGAAAATACGAACGCATCTGTATGAAAACTGTACGTCTTCAAATGATTACAACTTTAAACCTTGACTTTGTACAACGATATAATCACTTGTGCATGCATAATTCCAACAAAAAAATCTATTTAAATAATTTTATTTTCACTAGGAAATCATATAACCTTTCCGCTAAGCCTGCTTGCCTTCATTAAAGACATACGGAAGTCTAATCGCGGAAGAATCTCCGATCAGCAATAGTACTACTACTAAGACTTAATAAATAAACGAACAATATTTGAAGTTCAGTCGCGGTCGGGCCGGGGTCGTCGACCGTCCTTACCGCATACGGAGCGCACTGACTATACCCATCCCTTTCCACCATATCGCGCAATTCAAATCAATTAATGTTTTGATAATTAACACTAAGGAATTCATGTCAATATTCAAGGACTAAAATTTAAATATATTTCAATCGTATTTTTCTGTTAAATTTACTTTGTTGGAATCATTGATCCGTCTTAGCTCGACTTGTAGGGGGGTGTAATAGCTGAGAAGTTGAATAGCAGAGCGACAAGGAAAGCGTTACTAAGAAGTAACACATTAATAATGTTAATTATAATATAAAACAAATTAAATATTAAAACTAGGAAATAATAAGGCACATAGAACGCACGGAAAAATATTTTGTTTTCAATGTAGTTTAAGCCTTTGGTGCTTAAATATATGTTAAATTTTCATATAATTCAGCTTTTATTAATAAGAGAGTTGTAGTTTACTCTAATTATCATTGTATGGTACAGCTTAGGTTTAACCTAATTTATTCTAGTAATAATTCAAATATAGTATACAGTTGAATTTGTTGTTACAATCTTTAGGTGTACTAAATACAAAGCATGCCTATATTGTCTAAAGACCGTTACAACATCATCTGCTAACTGCATGTTAGAAATTATTATGCAGGTTTTAACTTAATTGGAGAGGCGTTCACTTAAGAATTATATTGGTATTCCTGTGGGAGTAAGAACACGAATTGCATTTGAAAACTAACTACATCCAAATGGATGCAGAGTCGATCCCTGCGAGAAAGTAACATAATACCGGGTTATCATATGTGTTGTTTTTAGAACTTTAAAAAGTTAATACTAACTACAATTATAGAAAAAACAATTATAACAGTTGTTTTAGTGGGATCCTTCCGCAGAGATGCATACAGAGAGAAGAAATAAGGAAAAGTATTTTTTTGAAGACAAAGAATAATATACCAAAAGTCTTTGCCGGCATAATCAATATTTTACTTAAATAAAATATATATTTTAAGATCTTTATAATAAAATATAAGTTATTCTTTTCTATTGGAACTGGTGGGCGATGGAACGAGACTGCCAGAAGGCCTGCAAGTTCATTGCTGCAAATTGACTGCCCAGATTAAATTGAAAAATACTTTTATGAATATTGGTTCTTAATTCGGAAAAAAAAGGAAGATTGTCACATCTTTTACAAAAAAAAAATGGTTTTTTTATCAAAGAAAAGGTTGATAACAAGATGCACTTTAAAAAGGCTTGTTAAATTTTTATTACTTTAATTACCAGAAGAAAGCTTGTTATTTATCGACGGCAACAAAGTGCAACGGAGAAAGTGCACGTTACGTTAGCGGAAGAGACGCCGCACTGCACAATTCTCTCGAGCTCATATCGGTATACTCATTAACAAATACATTGTATAAAATATCATTTATTCGAAATTCATTATCTTTTCAATTCTTATATTTTAATTACTTTAACAATTCATTGAGACATTTATCTTAAGTCACTTTGTGCTGCGCACCACCGCTTTGTCGAAACAGCTATCAGTGGCGTTAGGACTAAGCCTAACGGCGTTACGAATGTCAATGAGCCACGTTTTAAGTGACCCTGCCTGCTCGTTTGCCTACCTATCACATAAAAAAATTACATTAAAACCAATATTTTCTACAGAATTGGTATGCACAATGAGGGAAAAAATTAATATGAGTAAAATATGTAAAACAAAATCTGAAGGAAAAATTTGTGTTAAAATGACAATAACTTCCTGGAAATAATGAACCTTACAAAACAAGTCAACAATTCACCGACTTACGAAAAACTCCGGAATCACTTTGATTGTCATCAACTGAGCGTAGTAATGTTTGACAGTTCCATCCGTGGTCATTTGAATATTGATATAAAAGTATGTAAATGCATAATTTCCGCAGTTTATCCAACTGTTAAAGATTGATTTCTATGATATTAGTATGTATACAATAGATGAGAACTATTATATGATACTAATTCAGTACGTACGGTAAGTAATATAAACTATCTAGAAACTGAAATAGTTCCGAGCGAGGGGCAGCTTTGCAAACTTATGGCAGAGTAATGACTTGCCTTATTGTATTGTAACTGTAAAGTACAAAAAAATACGTTACAAGAACTTATTTGAAACTTTAAACCGAGCAAAGTCTGTTAATATCAAATCGCAGTTATGAAAAGCATCGACATCGAGTAGAGTAGTAAGTAAAGTGTAGTGAAGAGTCACCAGAACGTAGGCATGTTTCTACTGACACATTGAATACATTGATCAATTCATTACAAGATAGACGAAGTGCATAGACATAGTAACAACTAAACGCTTCCGCGTGCAGGCCCAAGCAGGAAGCCAATACTTTCCCTTTTGCCTATGCACCGCTCTGCTATTAACCGGCAAACTATAAAATTACTCTATATCCTTACTGCAGTTAACAATAACCGGTATCCGTAATTTGTGCGCGTTATTTCGAATAAGGTTAAGTGGCTGAGGCAGCTGCGTTGATGCATCTCTATAGGAATTTTAATTGAAATTAGTAACTAGCCCAAAATGTAATGCGGTAATTTTGCTATAATATATATAATATAATAAAATAGCAACCGACCCTATATATTGTTCTTTTAATTTTCAAATTTATAGTCATAAAACAGTTTTTGGTATGAATAATACGTGTATTTAATTCGACCCATTAAAACTTGATAAATAATTTATTCACAAAATAAAATGTGTCGCTATGAACAAAAGAAGTTAATTTCGAATAACCCTTTCCCATTGGGACCATCCTTCAAAAATATATTTAATATGAAAGTAGACGTCACTCAAAATTTTCAAACGTATCAATTTCTTTTACCCTCTATTAAAAATTGCAAACCGGAATTTTAGAAGTTTTCAAAAAGGACGCTTTCCCCTTTTCAGAACAAGTTTGGTTGAAATTGGCTATAAAATGGCGCCTACGGTTGACCTATTTTATACATAATATACCGAATATTGGCGTTTCATTTAAAAATATAAAATTTCTCCCCTTCATTTTATTCAACATTAATTTATGGAGTCTAACGATAACGATAACCCATATACTTATGTTACATGCTTAAATCTTAATACAAATCATGAATCAATTTAAAAAATCTTTGACCGTTTTACCGGTGTGTACCGTTAATATAACTTGGTTTTCTCCCGGTTACATATTTCATGTTTTTTCGGGAACCTGAGGCCTCAAATGTGGCGCAGAACGATCGAATTGCAGAGTTCACGATCGGACAGTGACCTCCCGAAAAACTAGAGCGCGCGGGTAGGTTTCAAAACCTTCAGCCGGTTAAACTATAAATCTACCCTATATAAAGCTAAAACATTGTTTGCCTGTTCCAAAAGTATTACCTAGCTGTGCTCTGATTTTTAACTCAATAGACGAGAAATCTACGTTCATAAAATTTGCCAAAATATCCAAAGATGTTAAGAGACTGAAGTGAAGTAAAGATATATAAAAGACACTGCAGTATTTGTTATAATGATTTCAAAAGATAAATTTATATTTATTTATCATTACGAGTCCCGTTCTGTGGGTCAAATCCAATCTTCTACAAAGAGATAATTAGAACCCATTGCATGGCATAACTTTCACTTCATTGACCGAACTAATCATGTAAAAGCAAAGCAAGTAGCGACGAAGGCATATTGCTAATCTAACTGACCTATATAATGAGGGTGAAAGACCTCGTAAACTACCGTGCATTATGGTTGGCACAATACACTTCATAAAAACGAGAATAAACTTTAGCCCATTATAATACGGAGCAAAATAGCCACCACGAAATACAACTTTAATGTGTTTCGCGGAATCATTTTGTTTAATGCTCATTTATAGCTTGAATAATATCTAAAACGAGAGCGTGCGATTGCATCAATGCATTTCACTTTTATACATCCATGTTTAGCCATTTCCTTATAACAAGTGAATTAGTTAATACATATTTATAATTATATTTAATTGGTGGTTATAAAACATACTTATTTTTCAGAACAATGTACTAAAAAGCTTTGTCGCATTTCCGGCACTATTTGCGAGGGCAGATGTCATTACACTCGTCCGAATTTTCTAAACAGATTATTTATAACGGGTAAGTCTAGGAATGAGAAATCGACTCTAAGAATAATCGTTTTGCAAATTTATTTTTAAAAAGTGGGGATTCTTAAAAACAAGATTTTCAAATTCATTTAGAAAGAAGCCCTAGGTTTTCTATAGAATGTGAGTACTTACATTTTTGTATTAAGTCGATGCATGTATCCGTTCAGCCTTTTTCCTTCATCTCTGTAACAGGGGAGTGAAAATAAGGCGGGCGGGAACCTGCGGACAATATATAATTTGAGAAACCCAAGACTAGCCCTATATATAATGTCTGACTATTTGCACCAACATAATATATACACTAATTTTTTGGTAAAACAAATTAGTTATATAACATCACGTGCATTATATTCGTAGTTCTCATTACAAGCTGAGTACTATTGGCTTGAAATCCTATACCTTATTATTATTTTCTTTGGTTTCAAAATTCAAAACAATATTATTTAATGATATCTAACTATTGTATTTTTTTATGAAATAAAAATTCTCTATAAAATAGTCATAGTTCATACAGATATCATACATATAAAGTCCTCATAGAGACACAAAGCGTCTGCAATATTAAATATTATATAAAGGAGGCAAAGAAAGGAAACAAGCAACAACCCAAGAGAAAGATAGACATATATTTCGTATATATGTTTATTTCGTAACTAATATCTTGTAGTTGGTACGAGAATACCATAAAAAGTATGCTTATACAATTACTTTAAAAAGATTCTTATTAATTATATCTTAATAAATTGTAATGTATATTTTAAATATTATTTTAACAATAAGTTTACAACTTGACCATGATAACAGAATCTGCGCCTTATTTTTACAGCGTTGGTTTAATTAAATGGTAAGATAAGTTTATAAAGTATTTTTAAATATTACTTACATAAATTAGTAAATGTAACTATTTTTTTTATTAATTTATAATCAAGTAAGGTAAATTTGCAATAAAATATTAACCTCTAGGTTTTATACAGCAACACCAACCAGCATCACCAAGAAAATCCTTCAATATCCACAACTAGTCACTCACTTTGCACATAAACGTTCACAATCCACTGCTATCCGCGGAAATTATGAAAAGTACATAAACATACGCTCCAAGCGACGATCGGGGCACTGACGAGCGCGCAACGCTACGGCAGAACGGTGACTGACCGGCCCACTTCGCGCCGCCCCGCCTGGCTCCTACGGGACCCTTCCGCCAGGATCGGACCCCCAATCACGCGAACCACCACATGTGCTATCGTTTTTCCGTTTCCCTATTCTTAATCTTGCATCTTGCGGCAGCGGCATAATTTAGAGTTAAATGCAACTCAGGTTGAAACCATTTAAGCAGATTTGCTTTGAACTCTTTTCGGGATTTGTGGTTTTATAAACAAATTGAAGCATCAAAAATGCAATGTCTTTGACCTTTGTAAAGACAATGCATCGAATGTCAATATTTATAAACCACGTGTAATTCAATGGCATATCGTTCGTGTTAGAATGTTTAAATGTAAACTGTGTACCTACCTGATCACCAGAAGCTAACTAAAATGTATTTAAATAAAAATTCAATTAAATTATATAATTCAAATAAATTTAGAAAACCATTTTAGTTTATTAATAGTGACCTTAACCTTGATGTACGTAGAGGTGTGGGAATATTGAAGACACCAAAATATAATGCTGTATATTTGCAAAGAAAGTAATTAAAGGCGATGCCCTTTGTCTATGAAACGTTGACCGAGGCCTCTCGACGAACACGTCAATGAGAGCTTTGCTCTTAAGCCGGTATCCGCATATATACTCGTAGAATATAGTTTTTTCCGGATTAAACTTAATATGTATACTAAATACATTAAACTTTACAATTTCTAAATGATCCTCTCTCTTCTAAAGGATACAACGGAACGTTATAATATCAAACGATTGGTGTGTGAAGTGAATTTACAAAACGAACGGATAAAAGTTAAATTTATTAATAGCGAGAAAACAAAAAAACAGTATATCAGAAATAATTTAAACAACTAAAAGGAATTGCAAGACTATTCCCTTTTAATAACAACGTAGTATACATTTTTCTTAATCTCAAGTATAATATGGCATAAAAATCAAGAAGACGGTTTAAGCCTCTGTGAAGTTTTATTAAATTTCCATTTACCACCACTATCAGCCTTTATTGTAATCCGCAGCTGTAATGTCGGTTTCCACATCGTATATCAAAGCAAGATTGGCGGATGACAGACGTTAATTTTGATTTTAAAATCAGAAAACATCATATCAACATAAATCAGAATCATGATATTTTCTCACAGGACGATGTTTTGTAAGACGTATAATAATAAATCCCGAGTTGGGTAGAGCTTCTTCAGTTAAATATGGTAAAAGTTAGCAATAATTTAAATTTAAAACTATATGTGGGTTGGCATAATCATTTCCAACGTATATATTACTCTTATGAGGCAAGATATATATTTCTATTTAAGATTTCCATTAACTTACACGAAACGCACTTAAAAATTTAAAACATTATGATTTTAATTATTAATTATTGATTAGGAACTTATTGTTACCCTATTAATATTATAATAATTATCAAATTACTCTATTCAGTTGACTTTGTAGTATAGTTTTCAAAAGTTTCATAATTAGAATTAATTTCATTTCATACAAAAAGTCACAAATAGATAGACAATAATATAAACTCAATTGACGACATACTTCTATCGTTTTAAAATTTGATATGTTCTCATATTCAAGATACTTAAGACGTTCAAGGCTATCCTTTGTGCCGGCCCCAATTTCCTTTAAGGCATAAAGATTAAAGACTAAAACCTTTTTACAGTTTGTATTGACTGGTCGCGTCTGTGTGCGTGCGTACACAACGATTACGCAAACCGCGGAGCTTCCCCGAGGAGTGAGGTCGTTGGCAATGGACTCGGTTCAATGTCACCAAATATATCACCGAGCGGTGTGCGTGACTTGAACGCTATTGATACTTTGATAAGGCCTTGAGCAGCCAGTATGTCTACGCATCGTCTGAGGAACTGTCGTATTTATGCCTTTATATATTTTTTATTAAAGTTGACACTTCATATATCAATTATATCGTACTCTATATCGTATTATAGAATTTATAATAAAGTTTATATTTCGCTAATATATATAGAGTCCAAAAAATACGTATAGAACTGCTCTTATTATTTTTGAGTTTTATAATCTATTTTTCATTCAAATTTTCTTGGTTTTAGTAAAAGATAAAAATTTGATAACCTTGTTAGCTGGAAAAACTAAAAGTGTGACTATTTAATTCTACTATTTCATACAATATTCAGCAAGAAATATTTCATTAGCATTCATTATGAGTACGTCAGACAAAATATTAAATGGTGTCAAACGCGCTACATAGCCGTGCTCCTGACCGGGTCGTCGAACTCAGTTTTCGGCAGGCGCCCCCTGTTTCAGCTGTAACGCGATCCTGTACGCACACATACGCTACCTCAGTCACACAACCACGAACTGCAATGTAGGAAACGGAAAAGAAATCGTTTATTGTCACCATAATGCGGTTTTTATATCACATTTTATATATAAATTGAATATCAATTATGTTTTTAACAAGGCATAGGCAATGTATATTTATGCTACCACTAAAACTTTTATATAAATATAGATTATCTATTATGAACATATAAAAGTGAAGGTATACCAAAAAATCTAGGAATCACAATGAGAGATGATTTTCATCTCTAACAAATGACACTTTAACTCTGTCGTACAATGCCATGAATGTTATGTTAAATCTATCAATTTATCCGTTACGTAGTATTTACCTCTTCGAATTTAACTTGGTCCACACTAATTGCCTTAATTTTTAGAGGTGGAATATGGGTCCAGAAAGTGTCATCCCAGGGAACAGGTGCACTCATACAGTAATTATTTGACTTTGAAGTGAATAGTTTAAGGTTCCATCATGATAAGAACTCAGGTCCCGTAGAAATTAGACAACACCCATGGTCGTAATGTGTCAAAAATTACCTTAAAACCAAAAGTGTGCGGAACATTACAAAATACCTAGTAAGATTAAATATAATTGCCGAGTCTAGCGTAGACATTTCTGACGAGACAGGAAGCATTAGCCAAGTCATAAATAGTCTGTGATCGATCGTAAGGTTCACGGCCACTGACGAATTTCAGCATTTTCATGTGACCTCCACGACCTTTGAACTTGGGACCGAGTGAACGTACCCTTGACTCAGTCAATGCCCTGCCATAATTAGACTGATAATAATACTGTCATGACCGATACCGATATGTATTATGCGTATCACGAAAATAATTTCATCCTAATTAAAGGGGCTCATACGTCATCAATAAAGTTTTGGTTTAATTCCTTTATTTCTGACAACTTCCTTGGTACATTTGGTCATGCACCTGTTCTTTTCAATTTCCTATATTCATTGTGGCTTTAGGTCTAAATTAAAAGACCACAAAATCTGTAGAAGGCTCTCTGATTACTTATGGAAATTAATAACTCTGGAATTGTCCAGAGACAGACCATAAATGCCGTACGTTCGAGTAATTTTGAGTGTACGAGCGTTCATACACTCAAAATTCAATTGCAGTTAATTTAATTCAAAATTAAGATTTTATTCAGATTCAGATTGTGTGTTTAGCGTAAGCACGCATTGCATTCCATTGTTCCGAATGATATGATATGATTAACAAATATAATGAATATCTTTTTTAATTACTGAAAACGAAATGATCGTTTTCTTATTTACTTGGTTTGTAAACTGTCTTTACACAAATTGGTTTAAGAAACTTACAAGTATTGTGGAGCTCAGTCAGAGTGGATATTCATACTGGTTTCACAAATATGTTATCTATGTAAGCATTACTATAACTACAATAGTTCAAAAACCCAAAAAACCCGGGGGGGGGGGGCCCCCCCGGGAAAACCCCCCCCCCCCCCCCCCCCGGGGGGGGGGGGGGGGGGGGCCCCCCCCCCCGGGGGGGGGGGGGGGGGGGGGGGGGGGGGGGGGGGGGGGGGGGGTTTTTTTTTTTTTTCTTTCTTTTTTTTTTTTTTTTTTTTTTTTTTTTTTTTTTTTTTTTTTTTTTTTTTAATTACTAATATACTACAATAGTTTGTGTCGTAGGATGGACACTTACTATATTACCTTCATATGCAATATTATTTTGAGAAGATTATTAGCGTTCGTTATATAACTCAACGGTTACAAAAATAAAAGATATTGAGACCATCGCCCGCTAAAATATTGCAAAATATCTCAGCGCTTTTTCAGTGACGAATAATATAAATATTATTCGAAGCGTTGAAAGTTTAAGAATGGCGTCACAACAATCATATTTTTAATGCGATGACTGGTAAAAAGAACTCAGATAAATATATTTGTTAATTTTTTCACTTCCTCATAAAAACAGAAGTAAAAGGAACACCAACTCAAACTCCTGACAATTATTAACTTATTATTATAAACGATATGAAAGCAGTAGGGCTAACCACCCAACTACACCTGAGCGCGCAGTCTGTGGTATCAAGCTTTAAAAATAGAGTCCTAACCTTCCTTGTAAATTGTAATAGACTACAACTGTGTATTTCAAACCAGCAATTACAATAAATTTGGACCTGGATTGAATAAAATACTGAATCTGATAATCATAGTGACCATAAAAATCGTTTTACTATATTTAAAAACTACTCAGGGCAAACAGATATGTTTTGGATAAAAATAAAATATCTCCGCTAAGCATTAAGAGGTTGTTCACCCACTGTTTGGGCATCGACGCCCTACAACTATTTGTCAAAGGACAATTTTGGGCTTTTGTTTTCTTTAATTTCCGTGAAGAAGTAAATCCTGTCGACTGAGTAGAGCCACCTGTTGCATACACCCATGTACTTATACTAAAATGATACAAGCTTTTATGTATACCAACGATATTATATAAACTTTTAATTTCATTATCGAGACCATGTATGCATGTATGAAGGAAGAGCGCTTCCTTCAAAAAATCGCCCATATGGTTAATATGATACGAATAGAAATATATTCTCTTCTGGATATTTAAAATATTTACACGTTAAAAATCTGCTTAAGAAGCTACTTAATTCAAACAAGAGGTTAAACTTTATAAATAAACATTTTTGATATACGATAATACACTTATCCGCCTTGTGTGTTGCATAATAACGTGCACTTACGAGTGCATGTAAATACGTATAGAATAGGCGCAAGCGCAGCTCACACACATGCTCATACTCTTCACACAGATAAGAACCCGGTCAATGAACCCTCTGTCGAAATGACGCCTGTAAATACTGAAAAAAGCAGTGAACCGAATCGATTGATCGTATTGTCATTTATAAAATGTTTGTTTAATTATGTTTTCAGATTAAACACAAAACTATTTACAACTCTCTAGAATGCGTTTGTGTGTATCTTACTTCAACTGTAATATTACCATAATTATATTTAGTTATAAACGTTAGTACAAAAACTAAACCATAGGTGTTCATGTGTGTACTCCCTTGATGCGTTTATTCCTATACATAAAAATGAGACATTATACTAGTAAGGAATATTTTCAGAGACTCTCCTCAAACCCTCAGCCAGCATTAGAGTCCAACAAAGTTTGTGTGCTTAGCAAAAGTACACTGTATAAGGAGCAAATTCGGCCCAACTTGGAGCGATGTCCCCACCTCTTAGTGAGAGCCACCCAGTACAGGCCAAACTCGTCAAAAGCCAGTCACATTTTAAAAGTTGTTTAATTAGTTCTTCGATATTCTTTCCAAGACTAAGTTTTAAACACTAACATTTATTTAATCCATATGTGGAACAAGCTGGCCATCGAATAACGGATAAAGGAGGTAGGGATTTAAAGAAAAGAGTTCATCTATTCCTAAAATACTAGCGATACTCGCCGACCTGGCGACCTATACGATACGATCCAACCAATACGATACGATAATACAACCGATACGATATAAAACACGATAATTATTAATATTTCTATCCACGCGGGCAATGAAACACCCATCTCTTATAAATTATTGTACAGAAAGCATTGACGGAACGAGCTATGATCTTGAATGGAGTGAAAGTGCCTTTAGATACTTCCTGACACGTGGAAAGTGAACGTCGTTAGCGCAGTCACCAGCCCTGCCTAGGCAATGTTACGCTAGATACTATCTAGAATTGCAAGAAAGTAGGGTCAATGCCTTTATGACTAAAGGCTTTGTGTATATTTATACAACTTTTCATAATAATATACGAACATTTTTTTATAAATAAAAATGAATCGCATAAATGACTCGCATATGCGTTATACCACTTCATCATAGGTCACTTCAAGAGAACACAAGCTAGGAAATTGAAAATACATTTGTATATAAATTTCCGGGCGTACACTAATACTTTTAAATATATAAATGTCTATGATTATGTTAATATTTTAAAAGTTCGGGCTTTAAAAAATGGTTTTACTTATAATCAACGGTAATTTATTAAAAATCATCCTTAGATACACTGACAGTTTTACTTAAATTCAAATCGAAATTTATTCTTTTGTATAGACGTGTGTAGTTGAACCATCACATTAGGCCTGAATTACCGATATAAAAAGGGCGTACATTAAAATATTTAAGATATATTTTAATACGAACAAAATTTAAATTTAATTTATTTTATTTCATATTTTCATTAACTTTAATTTTTATTGTTAGCTATATTTTATGTCAGTACGACGTCTTCCTGTGTTAGTGATTTGCACTCTTATATAAGACTGAAGATGTATGCCCCATTGTTAATCAGAAAATGTTAATTATTTGTATTCATAGCTCTGGGAAAAATAAAATTAGATCTCTGGTTTTATTATTTACTATAAACTGGTTAGAAACAAGATAGAATATCTTATGCTAGTGTTTGGCTACGGTATAATAAGAGTTACATGTTAAGATCCAATTACCATTTTGCGAGATTCCCAGCCATCCTTATACGTGATGTTTTCCGGATGTGGGGTTTAAATATTGAGATGAATTCGCGTATGAATGAGGTGAGGAATCAGTTACCGAATGTCGTTCACCCCCTGGGGTCGTGGACCGGCCGAGTTCCAACCAGCTGATCTCCGCGCGTCAGGCCCCCGCATGACTAACAAATTGTTCGTTTTATCACACCGTTACATGTTAATTTTGTCGTGATTTATGAAAACGGTGACGTTATAGGATGTATTTTTCATGAATGTAAGATAGTTTTCAAGAATTTAAATCATCTCTATATATAGTGACATGACAATCCCACATGACGATATACGTCAGTACCTGGGCTATAATGACGATGAAGCTTAACCAATACCCAGAGTCAGTAACAGAAGTAAAATTCATACTTATAAATTTAATTAACTTTAATTTAATTAAACATTATTGTTTGGAATAGAAGTGGCGTATTGTTTAAATTTGTAAATTAATTAAAGCAAATAACTTTTAACTATTCCGTCAGGCCTGCATTGCAGTATTTTTGTTTTTATTCCTTTAAAAATATCCACTTAAGCTAAAATGTAGACTATTCGACAACAGGTGGCGCCATAAAATCCTAAAATTATTAATTTGAATATGAATCATAATGGCTTAAATATTTTATCTAAATATAATACCTTAGGGTATCAGGTAAGTCTATTTAATTTTGATTACAATGAAATATTAAAGAAATATTACCTCTTTACTTACATGTTTCTTATGATTGACATCTAATTAAAAACAACGTCATTTTTACTATAATTTTACGGAATATACAAATGTTGTATTGTGATTAAAGATTTTTTTTTCAAAATTGCAGTTATTTCCTTTGTGTTAAAGAATTTTCCATCAAAATGGTTGCTCGCGACAATGGACCTGAAACAAGTTATGAAGAGCGCGCACAGCGACGGCTACAAGTCGTCTATGCAAAACAGACAAAAGAACGACAAGTATTTATGCAAGAATTGAAGGAATTGCGCAAACGGAGGGACAAGAAAATATTAAAGACCATAAGAAATTTAATCGGTCCCAGGTGGTATCAAGCACTAAGCGTCCCCCAAAGAGAGGCATTAGATTCTCTAGAATTCTCCATCTATCAAGATCTTCTAGAAGGAAAGCCGATTCGCAGTGCTGACGTGATGAAGCGGTTAGGCCTTTATCCGCGACCAAACGAGAGCGACCTCATGAATTGTCTTTACCTTGGTCGTAAGGATCCCAAAGAAATGCTAGCTCAATTGTTTTACGCGACCTACGGACATCCAATTGACGGAAAACAGCTGTCGTATACCCTAAATGCAAGACTAATACTTTCCGCTATTCTTTACTTAGGACTTAACAATCTCTTAGAGTTACTAAAAAAACGGTTTCAAGCAGAGCCAGACACAAAGAAGCGGAAACAGAAGCCGAAGCCTAAACCAAAGCCCGAACTGAAATCCCCTTACTTACAAGAAATGATTGCAGTTCTTTATTCACCACCAAAGAGGAAACCTTTTAAACCTAAACCTCTCCCGAATTTGGAAGATTTGAATGAGCCTTATGAGGAAGAACCTCCGATATTGAAACCACCGCCACCACCTCCTCCGCCGCCGCCACCGAAGAAGAGGATTCCACGTGCTTGTTGTGATAGACTGGCAGGAGTAATCAATATTGAACCACACTCGTCTATAACAGCAGTCACAATGAAAACAGTGACACGAACCAGTCGACATCACAAAACAAGAGGTGGATCAAAGTACAGTGTGACTGAAGTTAAGAAAACCTACGGGATTAGTATGAGTAGACCAAAACGGGGTCGTGGGCGAAAGAAAATTAATGCACCTAGCACTGGTATATGGAATGCTCAATACATGATCACTGGAGTATGCCAAGTAAATGGGAAATCAGTGTTTGTGTTAGCGAATGTCACAATATTACCCGCTATGGGTGAACTTATTCATGGAGGGTATCGTTCAATTGGAGGAGAATGTGTCAATATAAACTGCGGTATTAGAGGCAAGCCGCCACCACCCAAACCTATACCATGCGATTGTCTTCAGAAATGGCAATCGGTAGCTCTTGATTATGTTAAGAGTACAAAATGCCACTGCGGTCATCACTTCGACTATGGTAATGAGGGAGTATTCCCTCCAGAAGAATTGCCATTTTTCCAGAAGCCCACGCGGTACGCACCTTATAAATTCAACTACGAAACTATATATGACTTGGATGAGAAACATCTTCATGTTGAGAAAGAGTTTAAGCGTATTTGGGAAACTGACAGCGCTTTATGTGTTCCTGATCCCAACAGTTTAGCGAAGAAAGACAAAAAGAAGAAGAAAACCAAAAGATCATCCGCGACATGTTTAGGACAAAGTCCTAAACCTGAAGATTACTTGCGTTGTGCTCTGCGACACATGAGAAAAATCAATATTGCGGCGAGATTGCCTGATGTACACCTCGTTCCCGAGTTAAAAGAATGGATGCGCTATAGAATATTTGGGCCATACACGGCAGCTGATAAAAAGGAGTACTTACGTCAAAGTTCAATATATTGGCAGACGTTTTTAACTTTAGCAGCCAAGGGTTTTGGCCATGTTGACACACCTAGGGACCCAACATACGCAGGGCATACAACATGGGTACATAAACAGACTCTGAACGATAAGTTTCGTAAGTTTACTCAAAGATACAAACTACAACTGTTTAGATCACTTGCTGATGTCAATAATATGCTTTGGCCAACGATGAATCAGGCACAGTTTCCTGACAAAAAGTTTCGCGAAATATTCTTTTCGTATTTGTTTAGTCGGGTGGAAGATTTGCAGTTAATGCACCCGTACAGTTCTAAAGAGGCTATAGAACGTAAATTTACCTTGGCAAGAAAGCGGTATATATGTTTGCCGGCTGGAATCGAACCAGAGGAGTAAGAGTTTTAAATTTTTGCACCGTTTTCAAGATTTTGTGGTAACATAAAATTACGTGTCGATTTCAAATTACACTCAAATGTTATTTTTCTTGACATATTATATTTTTTATAATATTTCGCAATTAAACTTTATACTCAATAATCTTCATAAATCGATCGATATTTAATATAATAACTTATCAATAGAGAGAGGAGTGGCAAATAAAAAAAATGTATTTAATTTATAATTTAATGTGATAAGATATAATTATATACCTATAGAGGTATATTTACAAAAAAATATGGCTTAAAAATTAATTATGGAACAACCAAGTTGCTTCTGTCGATTGCAAATCCAAACAGTTTTATATAATTTAATACATTTCCAAAATGCGAAATTTATTTTTCCTGTCTAATTACTACACGCATAATACTCTTAGGTATTAAAAATATTTCTCTTCTATCCAATACCAACTACGTTATTTCATACTTATAATACAAGTCTTATAAAATCTATAACACATTAAAACTAGAGAAGCGCAGTATGCCCACTTCACTCTAGTTACGCTACGTATACACTGACGGACGGCGTAAAAGCTAAAGCATGCAAAAGTGGTACAATAATGTTTGCATAAGCCCATATTATGAGTAATAAAGATCGTGCTCAGAGTATTTTGGATAGATATTAACAGTGTTCAAATGTATATAGAGATTAATTATGTGTATTTAGTAGGCAGGCGCCGTCAGTGTGTACATGGCCTTAGGGATTCATTGTCTTTGGTATCATTATAGAAATGTCACTTGAAACCGGAATTGTACAGAATACTGTTAAACGAAATTGATTTAAAGCATAACTCATTAAAACTAATGTAACAAAACAAAAATGGCAAAACAATTGTGATTAAAGATTTTTAAATATAACAATATTTCATACAACATAAGAAATGCATTTAAATAAGTTTATTTGTGCATATTTAAGAATCTACCAATCTCTTTACGAAAGGAGTAGTGAATCTTTGATTATGCCCTAAATGAATTAAGCGACCTCTTTTGCCATCTCTGGTAAACTATCGACTACTTTCTATTGTAAAAGTTTATTGAATTTTTTATTTCAAATAAACACTATGTAATGACTATAGTATGATTAAAAAACGTTATGTACTTACCGTGACTGTAACGATAGCGAGGTCGAAAGCATTGAAGTATTTTAATATACTACAGGGTTTACGAAAGTCATATAAATAATATCTATTCAAAATTAAATTTACAGTTGATAAATTTACACGTGAAAATGCAGTTTACAATATTAAATTTGGAGTTCTTGGTGTGAGTGCGGTGAGTGTGAGTTATTGTGTGTGTTGTGTGTGGGTGTGTGTGGCGCCCTCTGTTGTAAATGTACTAACGCAGACAAAAGCCGCGTGTTTGCTTCATCTAAAGCGGCTATTCGATGCTCTTGCGCCTCTATGACCCTCTGTTTGTGAGATAGTGCGGCTGCCATTTTGCGCTGCTCGCGCCTTAGTTCTTCCTCTACGCAGATTAACCTGTAATAGCAATTTTATGTTTTAAATAATCACCCATACACTAACTAATATGTAAATACAAAATATAGAGAAAGTTATAAACAAAGCTTTTCTTCTTAAAAAATATTCTGTTACTCAGAGGAACAATGCTAATTCTAAACAATTAGGTAATGGTTACCTGGAAATAATTGCCTTCATTTTGGCATCCGTGTGGTCTTGTCCGGACTCTGTGGGGCCTAGTCGACCTCGTAACAGCTCTACGGAACATTTCAATCTCTCGATTTCACGTTCATACTGGAAAAGTTATTTATGTATTTAAAGCAAAATTCTACTTTTATACTACATTTTGGTTTTTATGTACAAATTTACAAAAAGGGTTATAGAAATAAATAAACCTTTTTTTAAGTTTTTCAACACATCTTAATTACATTTACAATGCAATCTACAATGGCATGTGGAATGTAATTAATTATTCTTCTAGATATCCAATATGGATAAATTTATAATTTTAAGAAGCTTTCGTTTTTTATGGTTGGTGTAATAGGGACAAAACATATAATTTAATCTTACCTGTTCGATAGTTCGATGATGTTTGCTGCGTCTCCGACCTGTCGTGCTATACAGGGTGTCATCCAACTCATCTGAGCTATCTGTTAATTCCCTCGCAGACTCTAAGCTTAAGCGTCGTTGAAGCTTGTCCCTTACTGGCATTTCTCTATCACTCCGTATAGGAATCCTCTCACTCGCCTCGCTGGAGTGAGACTCCCGACTAAACACTCGAGACGGCGACTCTCGTCTTTCTCTCATCCCATAATAGTCCTGCCTTTCCATATCTTCATTTAACCTACTACTTGACAACTTTGCCCCTGAATATGCTCTATCCAGGGGATAGTTCGTCTCTTGAACTGGATTGTCGTTCACAAACTTCTCGGGCGAACTCTTGGCCTCCATGTTGTACAATGCTTTTTGACTCCTTGATATTTGCAATCGATACATCTCTTTGTTCACTTCTTCGACGTTCGAATCTGAACGGCTCATGGGGTAGCCAGAGTCTGTGGAAATGTGGTGAGGCTTGCTTTCGTAGAGGGACTCGCCTCGCTGACCGAAGTGCTTCAAATTCTGGTTTTGATTTGTGGAGTAAGAGAGCATAGGGTTTGTTCTGGGCATCCGCGTCTTACTCTTGCGTAGACTCGGAGAATTGCTGGACGATTCGTCGTCCCTTATCCTAGGTGAGTTGCTGTGATTGCTTCTCTGATAGACGTCTTCATAATTACAATTATCTCTGGCGAGTTTTCGGTGGGTATTGTTGCGATTCTGTTGGTCAAAGCTTCTACCATCGTCGTTGAAGTTGGTAGAACCCTCTTCAGAGTTAGTCTCCGCGTTGTCGGTGCTCAAGCCCTCCTCATCGATCGATGAACTGGATGAACCACAGGGACATCGCTTGGAGTTTCTGTTCTCACTTTTCTTAGGTTCTTGTGACTGTCGGTTGTCCTCCATATTGTAGACGGGATTAGTGAACACTAACGGAGCAACTTTTGAACTTGAATTCTTATTGTTTTGTACATTATCAGCGGTGGTGAAATTCTGTATGCCATATTTCTGGATGTCATACTCAATTTTTTGCTGCACTGGGCTCTTTGGGTAAAACTTCTCATTCTTACTATCGTAGTACTGTTTGTCTCTCTGTTTTTGGTAGTTTAGTTGCGAAAACCGGCTCAAGGGTTGGCCGCCGTTTTCATAAGGCTGATGGTGATGCGTGGTGTTTTCTATGGGACTAGAACTTTGGCTGTATGTTGCGATGCTTTGGTAACCGGAGCTGGCGACATTTGATAAACCGCTGATAGAAACATTAGATCCGTTATTTGTGTAAGAATTTTTTCCTCCATTCACAATATTATTGTTGGACTTAGATTGAGCTATGTTTTTTTTGTTCATCACTTTTTCGTCTACAATATCTGAATCGTCCGCATATTTCAAAAGGTCCGACAATTCGTCCAAAGTGGCTGTTTCCTTCATAATATTCTGCATCTCATTTGCACAATAATTGTGATTGATACTATCACCACTTGGGGACCGTTCAGTGCTATAATTAGAGTTATAATGCTGTTGGTTAAAGTTGCTTGGTTTGTATCTATCTTGGAACCTTCTCTCTAGACTTTCATTCAAACCATTACTGATGCCTTTGGGGAACTGGTCTGAGCCGAAGCCGATTTGTACCACTTTTAGGTTAACGCAATGTTCCTGATTGTTGTATTGGGAGCTGTATCTATCTGGATTTACATTTTGGTTGGGGCTCGACCCGTAGCCGTTCCGTGGTAGAGTGGCCGATCTTAAATTAAAGCTGGGAGATTTTGTAACGGTGACAAAAGATCCTTTGTACTTTGATTCTTCAGCATTTGATTTTGATGGGCTTATGTTGAACTGGACGCCATTTTTGTTCATAATAGGCGAACTGTGTGCGAAGTTATTTAGTGGACCATTTGATGCCTTCTCAGTGCTTTGTTTTGTTGGTGTACTGCAAGTGGGGTCGTTGAACCTGAAATTGTTATGTTGGTGGATTAGTTCAGCGATTTTTAAATAAACCCTGTAATTCTTTATACTAATAGATATATTAAAAGTTGGCCTTCTTTGCTTTAAATATGAAATGAATGTGTTTGACTTATAGAGGGTCCATTACTTCAGTAAGAAAACTGTATTATTTTTTTATTAATAATATTATTACCTAAAGATATTATCAGTCACTTGGGTCGTTGGTCCAATGTCGTTATTAGCCAATTTCTTGCTGAGTTCATCTAATATGTCGTTCAGTGGGTCAAGCTCCTGTAAAAATAAAGTAATACTATATCAAAGATCCAAAAGACTTTTTACAGCATCTTTAACGTTATAGAATATTACATTGAAGATGATAAGAGGCCAGGAACGATTTATTTATTATTTATTATTATAATTATTTCGAAATACGATGAATTTTATGCCAAAATATATTTTTTTAAATAATAACAAAAAAAGGATGAGCATGACACCAATTTTCCGTCAAGTATCATAACTTTAAATTTGTATATTTTTAGTTTTATTATAAATAATAATAGAAATTTATTATAAATAATAAATTATAAAAATGCCAATTAATTACTTACTGAATAAAAAGCAATACGATTTGTATATAAATTAAAATGAAAAATTCCAGGTGAGTTGTTTCAAAACTTAAATCGCTAAATATATAAAATCTCAAAACAAATGGAAATAAATACATACTTGTGTCCTTCCGACTGGCAATTTAGGCAGGCTATCAACAAGTAAGCCATGTAGGGTGGCCAACTGCTTTCCAAGGTCAACGTGAGGCGCCCATTCGGGATCGGCTTCTACTGAGGCTATATTCTCGCAACCAGACCCCTGTGATGTTGACGAGTTGCGTTTACTGTCTTGTTGTTGTTGCTGCTGTTGTTGTTGTTGTTGTTGTTGCTGCTGCTGCTGCTGTTGTTGTTGTTGATTTTGCTGCTCTTGAGGTCGAGTCTGAAAGGTTAAATGTATTTGAAAATTATCTAAATGAACAATGAACATCGACTTGATGAAAAAAATATTTTTATGGTGTATATTTTGAAAACTGACGTTTACCAAAATAAGGGGGGGACATATATTTTCTGCTGAACTTTTTTGAAATATTATGGAAGAAAAACGATATAATATGGTACAGATTTATACAATATTCTTGGTCTTATATCCAGTGATTTTTGAGATAAGCATGTTTAACCAAACAAATAAACTTTTTACATTTTAATTTACTTAATTAGCTAATAAATACTTACAGATATAGCTCTCAAAAACGCTTTCATGTTGGGCGCCTCCTGTTCTAAGAAGTCATTGAGGAACTCCATAAAAGCTTCTTTGCCCTGGAACCGAGTGAAGTTTGCGAGAGTCTGCAGAGTTTTTGCGACCAACGTCAGGTTGCGTGCCGCACGTTCGTTCGGGTATTCTGAAATAGAAAAAAAATAAAGGAGTTTGCCTCGGACTCAACAACCATATCTTGACTATTTAAATTTAAGATGTTATTCAATTCAAAAATATTATTTGATAAATTATATAACTCACCATGAGTAATTCCAAAAAGACTGGGAGACAGAATGGCCGGGCACAAAAATCTTAAAAATATTGATGCACTGATGAGATTATCCGATATATCTTCTCTGCCCATCGCTATTAGCCTGAAATTAAAGATAAAGATTTATAACAGAAAATCGTCTAGGGCTTGGGTTTAATCGATAGTTTAATTATAAGGTCGAAAATTAAAAGCAAAAGTCATCAAGTCAAATCATTGTATGACATCCATCCAATGGTCATACCAAACAAAATTCTTTCACCGAAAATGAAACCTGCCTGAGGTTTGGTACCTCCGCCGTGTGCCTTAATCACTACTCAACCAACACTAACCTCTCTCTGAACGTAGCAAAGCAATCCCGCAATGGAGGTGGAAAGCGTGGCGCCGAGGCAGCAATGGCTCGCCAAGCCAGTGTCACTGCCTCCCTCAGCGCTGCTTGCTGCCGTCGCAGTGCTGCGCTGCTGCCCGCCCTTTGAGGGTCTACTTCGCAGTCTACCGCGCTGGGGCCCGCTGCCGTACTAACTGCTTCGCCTAGTGTATCCTGAAGAATACAACTTGTGGTATAATAAAAAAGAATTCAATCCTTTGTTTAATTATCATGGTGTAACTTTTTGAAATGATGATAATCGAAGGTATCATTATTATTTGACGTTAAAATTAGATCTTGCATTATTGTATGACGCTATTGCAAAATGGCGCTGGCGTCCTTAATAAATGTCGACTTTTTTCAAAATTAAATCTCACCGCCTTTAACCTCCAGTGTATGCTCCATGTAGATAGTCGTTTCAAGATGGTCTTTTTTTAGTATTTTAAACGATCGATATTATTTATACTAAATACGTATTTATGTATACGCATACCATATGAATTTTGACATTTAATGGAATGGAAAATAAATGTTATATATAGGGTACGGTAACATTGAATATGAAGAAAAGACATTTAGAATAAAACCTATATGAACTAAAATGATTGCTATTCACGTACCTGTAAATACTGATCGCCAACTAGCTTCAAGTAGGCCTCCATACTCTTCGTTGCAAGGGAATTGCCCCTGAACGTCAGAGAATGATCTCCTGTCCTCCGAACGTCCAACGCTACAACATCCGCTAAATACCTCGGCGCCAAACCAGCCCCAGCCATACAAAGTACCAGAGCGCAACCGATGTCTTCCTTCGCCTTTACACCTGCGACATTTAATAAGTTTTATAAATCATTGCTATATTAACCAAGTTATTTAACATTAAGTTTCTTGAAGGAACCTTGTAATACAAACATAATATTCTGTACCCAACAATGAAATTTTGAGACAATAGGTAATGACAAGTTTTCGGCAGTTGACTGTGTCATAATTCTATTGTGTCCTTTTTACGTAATTTACAAAAGAATATTATATCTACTACAAGATCGTACAGACATATTTGAGACTCAATTGAGATAGTTATTTAAAAAAATTGATAAAATTGGACTGGGCCGATATATTAGAAGTATTCGAAATATATTTTTATTCACTATTTATTATTACTTAAGAATTTAAATATTTAATCTAAAGAAATATTACTCAGAAATTCAACATACTCATTTAATGAAATAATTCAATAAAGAAATTAAATTAATTAAAATAAAATAATTAGTTTTTTATTCATTTATCACTTACCAATAACTGGCTCGAGGTACTCGCATAGCCGCCTGTAGTTTCTCTTCAAATAATCCAAAAACCGTGCATAACAGTCCAAGGGTAGTACATCTACACACTGGTAGCGGCATTTTATTCGCAAAGCGGGTATAGGCGCAGGAGTCCGCCCGGGGGATTGGGGCTTGTCCCCTTCACTCACTGGGTACCACCGCTCATTGAGGTAACGAGATGACACGTCATCAACTGGTATTCGTACTGTGCCTGAAAATATTTAAGTTTTAATAGTATGGACTACTTTAACAATATTATAATATATAAGCCATTACTAAAAGATTTTGCTATATATATAATTTTTCAATAAACTGTTGTCTTGAATATTAATTTGTGCTCATAAGATTTCTTATTTACATTTTTATTGTATTACTATTCTGGCTTGTGTTCGGAAACGAATCTTATTTGTCTATCTATAATTTAAGTATCGAGAAGCAACAGTTACTATAACAATCTCTATTAGGTACGAAATATTATAAAAAACTATTGCAAATTTTAGGTAAATTGGTCCCCGGCTAAAACAATATACCTACCAACAAGTACATGTTTGTCTCGCTTGCGTGCGCGCCGCTCGGGTTCTCGGTATACGTTAACGTGTATCGCACGTACGGCTGGTAACGCACTAAACTCGTACACTTCACCCCAAAAACACAACTCGGATTTCAATTTTGAGGAAGATCTGAAATTTATAAAACAAACGTTAAGTGTTGCATTTAGAACAAATTTTTATACATTCTTATTCATTGGTTTAAACTATTAGCGAAGCAGCGAATTTTTATTTATTACCTAACTAAAGTACATATTGTCTACATTCCTAGAAATTATTATTAAGCAGAAGTAATTGTGTTAAGTAGTTATCTTTCAAAATAAAAACAAAATAATCTTACTAGATTGCAAACTAAAGTGACTTGTAAGATAACAATGTACATACCTTGCATATAAAGTATCGTCCAGTAAAATTTCACAGTAGTACCGCTTCTTAGGTGGTATAGCTTTTGCTTCTAGCAGCCACAGTTTCACTGTTCTCTCACAGCGCCTCGTTCGGATTTCATCTGGTCTCGCCGCCTGTCGTAAACTGAAACATAATTTAACATAACATAGCAATTTATTGAAGCAACAAAAGTAAACCTTTGTATGTGCACGTAAGGCCTAATTCACTGCTACTAACAATTGATAGTAAAGATTAATTTTTATTCTATACAAATATTAAAAGGCAGAATTAATTATCCAATTTATGAATGGGAACACACAGGTTCGGGTTTAATTTTGAGCTGTATATAAATCAAAATAGTACCTATATATCCATCTGTCCCTCTCCTTCCGCGAGGCACAAGCGAAGTATCGTGGCGCACGATTTTCCGCACTCAACGCGAAACAATGTGGTCGGCCCAGTACTGATGAGTGTAGCGCCCGAATTTCTACCTGTAACAGTTTAATTGCAAAAGTTGAAAAAATTACAATAACGAAGCGTGTTGTGAAGAGTATTTTATGTATTCTGAATTCTTATTGTGAATATACTTTTTTTATAATTATATACAGTGCATCATGAAGGGCATTTATTAATATTATTGATGATAAGCTTGAGATATATCTTCATTAATATACAACAGCGATTGCAATCAAATTTGAAACACGTATGTAAAAATGAAAAACGTAGGTGTAATTTATTCGTATTAAGAAATCAGACAACAACGTTGTAGACATGCAATTCGGGGTGAAAATGCTAATAAGTAAAGTCAATATGGTGACTCACAGAGTTCATAGATTAGCATCAAATTTGTAAGTATTATATTATTCGTTGCCCTTACAAGAGATTGACTTGAGACTAATATCTAACTTGAATATTGAAATTAATTGAGAAACGAATAAATCTTAAGTTATAGTAGTGAAAGTTACATATTAATGATAAAATTAACAAGTATAGTGCTTAGTTTTGTAACAACAGAGAAAAAAGGAAAATTGACCTGATTTGGTGGTCCCAAGTCCATAGTAGAAACAGCGGGGGGAATGTGCTGATAACAAACTTTCGTGAGACCTGAAACCGCAAAACATATACATTACACATTGGTTTTACTGTAATAGTAGCTACTAACCATCTTAATGAATAGCCTAACGAGGCGTGGCAACACACCTTAATGAAGTTACGACACCTAATAATATGGCGCGGTCACGATACATTCTAATTACTATTGTATTGTTTATGCAAATACAACATTACTTCTGCGAATGTTTTTCATAACGCGACATTTTGATGGTACTTATTCTTCTTAAATTCCACCTTTATTAAATTACAATTATCGTAATTAATTTTATAAATACAT
Source organism: Pontia daplidice (assembly GCA_963693355.1). Lineage (NCBI taxonomy): Eukaryota > Metazoa > Arthropoda > Insecta > Lepidoptera > Pieridae > Pontia > Pontia daplidice. The sequence continues at coordinate 3,708,558 of CAVNZL010000003.1, forward strand.
TTCCAGAATCGCCCTACTGCCAATAATATATGCTCAATAGATTTTGAGTTTAGAAGGCTCCTAGACGTAAATCTCAAACAATTTTCCATTTACTCAAAAGAAGAAAAACATGGTTTTATAAAAATAATGAAAAGTATGGCTTGTTTTGATAAAATTAAAAGAAGATGGATACAGTGGACTATTCAATATTGGATTCATTACATTGGAAAAACGATGAAGCAGCTTAAATGGAAACGTATATAATTTTATTATCAACAAAACAATTTTGATATATATTACATTTTATTTTGAATGATTTAATATTTAATGAAGAACAAAAAAATTGGTACCTAATGGAGATTTAATAAATCCGGACGTTTGTTATATATTGTAGCAGTATATGCACAGTAGTACAAATAAAAACATTACTTTAGAAATATAAATAACAACCTTCTTTAATTGTCTTATCAGTAACGTGTTATTACACTTACAGTTATTACACAAATTATCATTACTTATCGTGTTTTTTCAAATATAATTAATGAAATCAGTACCACATGTAGGTGTGGTTTTTTACCCAGTTCCAGATTTAGATTAATTAAAAATAATGTATAGATATATTTGTGACATTTTTTGGGAATGTCCAAGAAAGATAGTCCGACTAGTATGAAAAATAATTCTAAGATTTAATTACGTTAACTATCTGTTCTCATTTGAGAAACAAGTTTAGTTTAGTTTCATTCTTGCGACTTTAATTATTCAATTTATTCAAAACTTTAGGCGACGTCTTGAAGCCATATCCTGGATATTTATCATGCAAAATCAATTATATTAAACTCTTAACACATCTTCATACTTGCTCGAAAATATTAATTTACCTTGATGTCCGTAAGGCATGTGTAGCTGGATGAGTCGGCACAGCCGACACTCTGTCCTTCGGTGGCTCTAACTTAATTGCTGATTTGGTTCGTTTGAGGGGATTACTTCGAAAGGATCGCTTGGAGAAGAAGAACGAAGCCAGCCGCGATGGACTGTGCTGCGTTTGACCACCAGGGATCGGCGTACTCGGAGCTGACCCACGTCGACATGCTTTTTCATATGATGTATCTGTTAACAAAGGAGACAAATACTAATTAAGAGAGTATGGGCAGCACTGCATATGTTTTATTTGGCTTTCGAGATTTGCATTGCGTATAATTTTACTTATGTAGAAAATTCTCTTTGCGGTAGAATCGGCTTTGCGAAGCCGTAGCTAACAATAAAACTATTAAAAAATACTCAACGTGAATTGGACGCCTTTACAAAGAGTATATAAGACAACTACGTTACTGAATTGAATAAATTAAATAACCGAAAGTAGTATAATAATTAAAATACATCTCCTGACTGTAATCAAGTAAGCAAATAAGCTTCACTCAATATTTACGCAAGACATTTCTTACCTAAACAGGAGAGCGAATGAAGGAAGAACCGCATATTTAATACAATTGAAACCGATTTACGAAGACGCTCGATTCAAATGGCATTGAATACAGCAATCATGCAATAAATTTATATATTAAGGTTGGTACACACAAAATTTTATCACCACAACAGTATTTTTAATCATTTTAATTTCATGGTCTGCAATTACGTCTTTCCTGAACACAATCACAAGTGATATGAGTCACTTAACTGATAATAGATAACAAATGAGATAATGCATGTCACCATAAAGTTTATCTTAAAACACTTCCTATATATACAATTATTAAGCCACGTGCATGAAGCACTGGTTCTTCCACTAATATGCTTCCATGATTGAACGACAAAATGATCTAAGGCAATTTCTTTAACTTATACCTTAATACATTGAAATACGGTAACGGAATTCTATATTTCTCCTTATCGATTTGAAAGTACACCCAACTGAATACAAATGCGTTTAAAAATAATTATATATAATTGTTCTTATCGTATGTATATACACTTATAGTATCGTATTACGAAAGCTATGTAATCAAAACATTGCCGACGCGGCGATACAAGCTCGTGGTTTCCGCAGGATGTTGCGCGCACGACGCCCGTGACCGCTACAGCACGTTGTTTTTATATTGTTTAAATATATATTTTACTACAAATACAATATTGATGGTTTGTTTTTGCTTTGGATAGTTCGGTCGCGAAGCATTAGGAGCAACTGCGAAAATTCATATGAGCTTTCAATTTGCGCTTAATGTCTCATAATAAATTATTTTAAACTTTAAAAGATAATATAGATTTTTTAAATTATTCATAATTACGTCAATAGGAAAAACAAGTCAACGACCCCGATGTGAACAACCATATGTTAGAAAGCAATCACCATTATTGAATAGATATGTTATGATTGTCCCCGTAACATACAACATAATATAACATAATACTCCACATACTATCTAATATATAAAGCAACGTAATTTATTTTATTAAATTTGCGCCGTATAAAATAGAATATTAAGCCATATGATTGCATACAAAGCGTATTGTTAAATTTTCAACAAAATAAATTCTATTGTATTTAAAATGTAAAATGACAGAAATGAAAGTGTTCTAATTATATTATTATTTTTACTATTACAACTTTTACTTACTTTACTTTTATTAGTACAAAATATTCTTAACATTTATATATATTGACTATAAACTAGGTAACTCTTATAAACTTTATAATTATTGAGATTTAAAAATTCTGAAGCAAACCATTTCAAAGGAACTACGGTAAGGTTCGGTTCTTGGCAAGTCATTATATTTTTTCTAAAGAAATACGTTCAGATGAGCAAACACAAAAAGAAAGTGGGCGGAAAGACGCTTGGTAGAGCTTAATTTGTGGAAGCGTAGGAATTCAAAAACAAGAAAAAATATTTTGACCTTCGTTTAAAGCTAAATATAATTTTAAAAAATCAGGAACTTCACAATCGCCCAGCCCAGACAATCTATGCTCAAATAAAAATATTAAAACTCAGCAATTATTTTAAGATTTGAATATCAGTTTGGATGAACACTGTTACGCTTATGAGATATGTTGAGTGGAATCCTTTGTGATATTTTATAGGCTAGTAGATGATCAGTCTTCTGGGTCTCCATAATCATTTGAAAACATTAATTTTCAGTGTTCAGGGAAAAAGCGATTTCCAAATTGAAATTAGGACAAGTCAAACCTTTAAATGTCGTGTCTCTAGAAATCCATATCCTATCGCTAAGTCTAGAAAAGAAATAGTAGAAAGATACTGAGGGATAGGGCAGCATACAAAAGTTTTTATTTGGAAATATTCACGTTCACCCTCGAGGTGGTTGACCAATAAGCGCCCATGTTAGTTCAAGTGAGTCATTGCATAATTACAGTAAGTCTGGACTACGCGGAACCGGAGGGGCTTCGATGTAAACATTATAGGTCTTATTTTTTTAGTGGAATTCTAAGAATTCACACATCATATTGCAGAATATAGTCTGACAGTGAACACACATGAGTATATATGTGCACAAAAAGAGTATAACCAATATTGCTATTATTTTTTATTAATTTAGATAATGTTCAAAAACATGCCTTACGGTAAGGATAATTATGGTATAGTATGTAACTTGCGCAATGTAACCTCGTATTGATAAAAAAAGTTGATAAACGCCACTAGGACGTTTGAACTAATTTAAATGAGAGCTCAATAGATTTTTCTAATATTATTATAAAATATATTGTTTTAGTAAATATTAATAGGGGTCTTAATATCTAGACCACTTTCTCAAAGGTAACTTTCAATTGTGGAAATTCAGTCCATAATACACTTGAGTGAACGGTAACTTGGAAAGGAGTTTCGTTCCTAAAGCCTGCTGAATACAAATTAATTATATAACGGTAGCATACGTAAACGCTTTTACTTTTAAATTATCTATAATTACTATACATATTTTAAAAAGCGTAACATCTAACATTATGTGCATAACAGACCTCCGAAGTCAATATGCTTGCTTAGTCGACGTCGTATAACAAGTTAATTCTTAATCTTACCTGAATGTACAGCTACTTCATCGTCAGGATCTAAATAAGCTCTTCGAATACTTAAAGGACTGTTTGCGATCTCTTCTTCATTCTTCTTTATCAGAGCACTGATAACTTCTTTTTCACCGCCGTGAGCGTCGATAAACTCATCATACTTATCTCGTAGTTCAGTTATAACAGTTGTGGTTTCTAAGCCTTCTTCGACATGTTTAGCAGTGATACTTCTTAATAGCGAATTACTTCTACTTAGCTTAGTACTTCTAGATCTTCGAATAAAATTCAACCCTGAAATCTTTCCGACACTTTTGTTGGGGCTCTCTGGTGTTACAGTTATTTTTGGATTCTTAAATATGGATGTAGAACTGTTGCTTCCCCGTATTGGTGATGGTGTATTCAAATTTTGTGGTAACGTTTTAGATTTTTCACTACTTGCTTGTAATCTGGGAGAATCAGCTATCAACGACAAATTAGAATTCCTTACATTTGTTTTCTGCTGTAACTTGCAGGGTAAATTAACGATGGAATTGTTAAGCCTATTGTTGGAACAGGTTGTGGGATGATAAACTCTATCATATCGTGCCTCACAAGAAGTGGAGCTTCTTAGTCGCGGTTTCGAATTATTTATTTCTCTTTCAGCTACTAGTCTAGGGCTCGTGAGATCGCGCTGACCTACTCTCGTTAGCGCTTCATTTGAACTAGTTGACGATAAAGGTCGATACCTCCGTGGGCTAAACAAACTAACATCGCTTTCGCTTTCGGTCAAGGATGAATCATGGTTTGTTATCTGTAGTTTTGCACGGTCTGATGCATATTTACGTTTGGGTTTCACGGGTATGTCCGATCTTTGCCCAGTTATAAGTAATTCTTTTTCTTCTGGACTAAGGGGCAGGTAATTGTCAAAACTCTCAAACAATGGCACATAGAAAATTGATTTACGTTGGCCCTGATCATCGCTGGCGGGGGACGACTTTGGTGTTGAACTCATACTGGTCATTACTCGATGACGGAAACATGCCACTTTATTGTTTGTATTCAACGTAAAAACACATTGGTTTGATGCATTAACGTCATTTGCTTGACTGTGTCCTTGCAGGCACTGCACTTTAACTAACTAGACACTGTAACTATTGTTACATCACTGTTACTGTTGAATAGAACAAAACATTGGAATATTTAGCAGTTATGACTTCATGATTCTAATTAATAAGCGTCCGTAAATCAGTGTATACTTATGTGAAACATTTTGGCGAAGTTTTGTTCACAACTTCAATCGATTCGTGTTAAACAAGAACTATGAATAAATTCGCATTATCACAGAGCGATAAGATTATGCAGCGGTAACCAATCAAGTATCCAATGTGTAAAGGAGGCCATGCCATTAACCTAACCACCACTCTAATCGGCTTCAGAAATAATAGACGATATTTCTCCTATTTAGCACTAGCACCAGCAGCTGTTCACAAAAAATAACTTTTAAGAATAATTGAACAGTACTTTTGGTACATATTAAACATTCGTAAATGAAGGCGGTAGAGATGGTTATAATGAAGTAGGTTAAAATGTTTCGACACATGTGCCACAGCTGGGAGCAAGTGTCGTGCAAATATATTTAGGAACAGTTACGAGTATATTACGTACGCAAATAGTCTTAGAAGATGGAATTCGTTAATTAAATTACGAACGTGTGTTCTCATGTATATATTAATTCAGAAGCAAGGTAATTAAATGAACGTGGAGCGATTGCTTTAAAACGGTAGCGCACGAAACTAGCTTGTCGACTTTTTCCAAATAGAACACTAGTACGTGTAACATGTGATTCTTCACTTTCGTTTACTAGTGACTTACGCTTATAATAGTTATCATGAGTAAATGAATAAATTATTGTAATAAAAACCATATCCATTGAATATTCAAGATAAATAAAAAGGATAAAACAAACCCCGGATGTCGTGTTGTAGAATGAGATCGTGTTATGAGTGCAGGCGAGCAAATAGAGCTTGCGGAACGAACGCTAATAACCGGTCTTCTGTGGGTGAACATAAAACAATATAGACACATGTAAGACCGAAAGACTTACTTTGTAGGATTAATGCATTTCATGGACACTGCGACTGATGTTTTCTCAATATTCTATTTTCTTTTAACACACCTCCGTGTAGAATAACATTTTGTTTACTTATTAAAGGTTAGCAAAATACCTATGAAAGGAAATATAGTTTTAAGAAGGATTAAAATCCTATCCTTGACAAAAAGATAACCGTAATGAGGCCTGAATTAATTGAATTATATATGATTAATATTATATATACCGTTATAAATCAAATTTACTCTGACATTAACTTTGTCTTATTCATCACTTATTATTTATAAGCTTCGATGACATTACGACGTGATTTAAAAAATATAAAACTCTCAAGTTAAACAACTGGAATATTTTTACGTGATTTAAATATGTATCCTGTTCTTTGTGTGCGAATTTCTAATAAATGCAGCAAAAGTCTGGCATCTAGAGTTGAAGTTGGCATGACTAATAACGCAATCGAGATTCAAGGCAAGCAAATATTACTTACATGAATTTTGTTGAGACTCACTGCAATTTGCTAAGTCACCATTTCCCTTTTGTTTGTTTGATGTTGATGGTTTATACTTTTTAGATTTATCTTAGCTTAGATACAGAAGCGCTTTTAATTATCTGATGACGCGACGGTACAATTTCTCTTAACTATAACGGCTCATTTTGAAAAAATATCCATTTCAATTATCGAATGAATTAAAATGTAGACCTAATGTAAGTACAAAGTTAAGAATATAAAAGCTATACCTACTTCGTATAGATTCGATATAAATAGAATTAAGTTTATAAATTTATTCATAATTATCTAAATGTTTAAGATACACGAATAAAAATTCTCACATTCTGAATGCGCACAATATGGATAAAAATAAAATACCACAACGTGTCCACAGCGATATTTTGCACATGCAATGCACGCATATTATTCAACAAAGAATTATGATCATTCCATTCTAGAATAACAATCAAATACCACAACCATTTTACACTCAATTTTTGTTCCCAAAATTATATTTTTTTAATTAGGTGGGTGAGCTTTGTAATCTTCATGAAGGCTATCTATCGCTATAGTTTGAAACAAATTGAATCATTAATTTAATAAACATTCGATTTGTTGTCTGATTATTTAATAACGAGATCATTTAAGATTTTGATGAAATTCCAGGAAATAGATATGCTTTTAATATCAAAGAGAACTCTCTACTTACAAGCGATAAGGTAGTAAAATCTATTCGATAATGAATCATCGGACCGGTTATTAGTAAGTTTTGTAATAAAACAGGTGATTTAACTTAAATTACATTTTATTAGTATCTCTACAAGTTAAGCTTTTGAAGTGGCATGTGAAAGTGCGCGTATGTACACTAGAGCAAAATTATACCTAAAAACGACTTCTGCGCATCAAACACAGCACGCACGCGCCGTAAACAACACAAAGAAAGTGTGACGCCATAATAATTTTAAGACTCAAAATGCTACCACAAACAATTGCGAAAGTTTTTTCACGTTTCGTTTATGATAAAAAATATATTTTGTGTAAAAACCTTTTTAGTTCTAAACACAGATTGGCTTAACATAGGCTATTGGAAATCGAACGTGAGGTACGTTCGATTACTTACTGTTTCATCATTTTCAAATATAGAATATAAGTTTCGAACTATAATGAGATAACACAATTTTATGTCATTTAATTGAAATGTAAATAATAAAAACAAAGTAATTTATGGTACAACTGTTAATTTTAGCAACATGTTTTTTCGATGATATTATCTATATTAAAAAAGAAACTGTAAATTACAAATGCTAATGTTTTGATGCCACAACGATAATATGCATTTGTAAAAGTTATAATTACTGATTGTTGACAGGTATTATCAGCGTCCCAAAAATGGCCCCAGATCAGGGCCCAATTATATGGTTAACAATAAATATGAATCATCAATAAATTGATGTTTAGTCCGCTCTGCTAATACTCAAAACAGATATTAACATAATGGGACGTCAGAATCATCAATCAAGACGTTCACGAAGGGGATCTTCTTGTCAGTGTCTAACTGATGTGTTAAGACTCTATTTAATACTTGTATTATTTAGTACCGCTTGTTATGAGCAAATTTCTATAGGAAATATTATATATAAATTATCCAGAAGCAACAAAGCTTTTTGTAAACATCCACTAGGACTCTATGTACCAGAGCTTTAGGTAGAAGTTACAATTACAAAATGTACAACAAAAATTGTTAACATTTTTAAAAATTACATAATTTGATTTTGATCAATTTTCCTGCAACGTTCATCATAATTGTAATGAACTGGTCTTGTTTACAAGGTTTGATTTAAGTAGTACACACGAATCAAAAGCACTATCCCGTTAAGAATTCCACGATGTACCCGGAAAGATTATTTGGATGTTAAAATATTTATGTTCACTCAGATAGTTTTGTGTATTATGTAGTAGATTACTGCAAATGACAATTTGTTCTTAGTTGTCTAGATTTTGCAAATTGCGGAGACTAAAAACAAAATAAATAACTAAAGCAATTAGGTAAATCGTTGACGGCCATAAAGTTTAGTTACGTGTTGTTGAGTATTTTCGCTATTATCTGCATTTAGTTGCAAGGCAAAAGCAAAATTAACGGGGATTATGAAACAGGGCTTCTTTGTAATACAATATTGCAACGACGCGACCCTCACCAGATGCATGTCATCAGTCTTCGGGATATAGGTTAGAAAGGGTCACGGTAAAAGCCCTAAGTTAGTTAGAATGAGGGCAAGTTCTAAAATTATGTGGCAACACGTGTCGTAAGTACTTTACAAGCGAAGTACAAAACTAGTATGCGCTGCACGCCTTAAAAGATCCACTCAGATAATTCAACGTATAAGGAATCTTTTGATTACAATCAAAAACCTCTTTTAAAATGAAATCACAGAAAGCTAAGTTCGAGAAACGAATATTTTACTAGGTTGTGTATAATCAGCACCAGAAATGGGTGCTGGTAATTTTTATAATATGTAACGAAATTTGCTTATGCATTAAAAAACAATATTATTTTCAAGATTATTAATGAATATATTTTTTAATAGTTGATGAATTTGCTACTTGTACATGCCAACCGGAAGATTGTGTAACTGTTTGGAGGCTGTAGTCAAAGACAAAGAACTGTTTTGAGGCAAGTCAAACCAGGCCATTTAGAAATTGAAATTAATATCGTACACCTAGACAACTGTTCTTATAAACAAGACAAAGATTCTATGTTCTTTGCAAGTATATTTTTCAAATTAGGGAGGTAATCATTTGGTTACCTCGCGAAACATTTCAAAGAGAAGCTGTTTGTACCTTGAGGCTTTATGACTGCCACAAAATGAAAATATACGCCATCGTACATAGGTTTTCAGTAGACACTCATGAGAGAGTAATATTATTGTTAATAGTATTCATGATCGTGTCGAATATTACACAAGACCTAGATAACCACCGTTCACCAACAAAAGGTCACGATCACAAAGAGTATGATTGTTGCATGATTATATACCTCTAGTTAAGTTTTAGATAGTTGCGTATGCTTAGTCATTAATTTTGATACATTTAACATTTCACTACAGTGCAGTAGTATGAAAATTATATTGAACCATAGGTGAACTTATAAAAGGTAAATTTGATTAGTACATATTACGTTCTTACTTGTTAGGCCTCTCTTTATTTGATTGTCTCATATAAGGCACGTCTTATCGTTTATGAGAGTGATATTAGTTAATTAGGTACTTATATACTGATTATGTGTTACTTATGGTAAACATTCCCGAAAATAATGTATTTACCTACTAGAAACAGAAGACAAGGTTTACCAATCATATTACACCTTTTTAGTTTTTACCAGCATACTGTTAGTATAATATGTTAAACGAATTCTTACTAGATAAATGTATAAAAGGTGAATTAAAGATCAAGTAATTGCCTGTTATTTTTTTCAAAACCAAATATCCTCTGATATACGTCATAACAATATAAACAAGACAAACTTATTAATATCATTCACATTATCATTGCTGCCTAGAATATTTGTTTACATGCAACGATATAACTTAATATACCTCGTGCTGATATCAATAATATATCGCTCAGTATTAAAAGGAAAGCATAGTTTATTAGCTGACATTCCGATAACCCTTGTTTCCTCTCAAATGTGACCAGAGGTCAAATCTACATAAAGTTACTCAACTCTAACCTCTAAAATTGTCATATGATATAAGATTTACTGCTAATAGTTTGTATACCAGTACATATTTAAAACATTTTTTTTATCCTATATTTAATTACTAATTACTGACATTTCCACAATCGTTAATTTTATCAATGGGTGTTAATTACCTACGGTGTTTGAATTTTTTCTCGTTGAAATGGTTAATTATTAGATATAATTTATGGATGAGTATACAACTATATATATTTTTCTAAATTTGAGAAATTCGAAAAAAATTTGACATTTGTTGTTTTATGTTGAAGAAGTGTAAAAGTTTTTGGAATTTATTCATTTCAAATTTAAAACAATCTCATCAATTTCATATTTTAGACTGTTCCATTTATTTTTTGTCACGTTACAGTGATCAAAGAGAAGTACAACGCGTGCCCCAAATCATTATTTACAAAGCAATCCCATCAAATGAGGCATAAAACAGACATTGGGCAATAGGTTACAATTTGAATGCACGAATGCACAGTCCCCAACCTTTATTAGGCTCGTCTACTGGAAAGGCATCGTACAAGTAAAAAAATTGCAAAACAAAAAGAAAGAATACTAATTCAGTACATAATTAGTACTCTGTTTAATATTTGTGCATATCAAAGATATGTTTTAACTATATTACTATAAACATTAATGAAATAAATAAGTAAACAAACTGTTAAACAGTATTATGACAGTGCCATTAAATTTGGGTGACCGAATTCGAGTCACCATATTATTTGTGATTATTGGCGTATTCGGGAAATTTTCAATTAATTGTTGTATATTCTGAGAATATATGTTAATCAACAGGAAAACATCCAGACTATAATAACAAAGGATTTGTTAGCAATCGTGTTTATTATCCGTACGACGAACATATTTTGGTATTTAAAAAAATTACATAATATGTAGTATGAACATACTTCAAATGTCGCTTCCGAACATAAGGTGGTTTGAATATAATTAAGAAGGGATGGTGAATATATAATTCCGAACATAAGTGGGACCTTACTAAAATCAGGGTTTAGTCTTGAATGCAACTTATACCACCACATTTTATCAATATTAAAAAAGCTTGCATATAAGAGTTACTCAATACATTTGAAAACAACACCTGCTGAATAAAAGACACCTGCCTACCAGTAATGTAACAGATGGGAAGAAAAAAACTTGTGGCCGGAAGTTGAAAGTTAGGCAAAAAATGACTGCGTGTATTATTAATGTCAATCAATAGTATAAAGGGTAAAAAAATACTAAAATTTGCATTAGACATGTGGTAAATGAGAAATAATTCCTGTGTTGTCTGTAATAGACGCAAAAGCAAACATTCAATCTCTATTTGAATCTATATGATTACGTGAGATTAGATGATATTATAATACGTCGTTGATATTAGATAAACGTTGATAATATTAGTCATATAGCTATGTTTTTACTATAGGCACATATTGAGTTATGCTTATTGATTTATATTATTAAGTAAATTAAGTTTACTGGACGGGGCATGATGCGTTTCTTCAGTACTGATATTTTAATACAGGTACAATATCAAACACGTATTCAACCTAAATCAATTAGTTTGGAAGTTGGAATTTTGGAAGACAAATCCAAAATGTCCGAAATGCAATAAATAAAATAGAAAAAAATATACTCAGTGAAGTATTTAAATAATGAAAGAGTAAACTTTATATTGTAAAGTCATGGGTCCGGTTGTACGACGCCATTGGCAGAAAAAATATGTTGAAAACCTATCAAATCTATCCTCAACAAGCTACAGTCAGAAACCTGAGCCATGATCAAAGCTTTTTGAATCATTCTTGAACGGAGAGTTGTCACGTAAAAAAGGAAGGGTAGGTACGTCGCACAGCTAGAGTCCGGTTTAGTGCAGGAATGTGACCCAGACCTCATGGGACGATTCAATGACTCATGTGAACTTACTCTTACGAACATTCAATATTTAGAAAGTCGGCGTGGGTGTATTGGTTTATTATCAAGACGCAATACTTTTATAGTATTGTATTCAATTTATAATCCTATCTGCTACTTGCGCGTAATGAAACCTAGATTAAAAAAAAAATAATTTACGCATGTTTGTAACGCAAAAGCACTGAAAAAGTTTTGTAATAATACTATGACATTAGTGGTTTTATCTGTTTAATAAAAGGCACTGCATAGATATTTTACAAAGCCGATGAGTAATTTTATTTATGATTTTTAATTTCTTGTCTTGTGAAAAACCTTGTCGATTATATTTAAGTAAATCTTAATTGAATATCAATAATATATAATAAATTTATCTTCTATTTAAGTAATCTAATCACGATTATTATTATAAACTAAGATTATAATTATTTCAAATAATTATTTTAATCAAATTTGAATAAAATATAGCCTAGGCTAGGTATATATTTCATTAAAAAATTTGTATTTTTTAGGGCTTTTAAAACAATATAAATTTGTGATTTAAAATATTTTAAGATATGTATTTAATTAATAAAATAAACTATTTGCCATAATAAGGAATAATTATATCATGATAAGCAAACCGCAAATATTCCCAAGTTTTGTTTTTGACGGTCTTGAATAGTAAATCCAACATTTCACTATGCACAAAAATAAATATATTATTCACTTTCACTACACTTAATTTTAAAACTTATAACGAATTATTATATAATAATTGGTTGTAGTATTTAATAATTCACACGCGCGCCCGCTTAGCTGGCTTGAATAACTTTGTTGACAAGCAACAAGAGGCCAACCGCCAAGCGCACTTCGCCGCCATATTTAAAAGTCTCGGTAAAAGTCGGCTATTCTCGTCCATCTCCGATAAAATAAAACTTCATGTGCATAACATGTTTAAAAAGGTTTATATTCCTTATATATTTTTATACACAGTCGATTAAAATAAATTATTATATTGAAGAAAAGATATTGAAAAATTTTACATATGTACATGTTATTTTAACCTTAAAATAGACGTATGTAGTAGTTATTTTGAACTAAATACCCATCTTTACGCTGAATTTCTAACTTCAAGACTACTCTACTATACATAAAATCCAAAAGGTACCAAGTATAACGTAATAAATATGGTATGGTTGGTAATTGGTATTGAACCTACTATACTAGTTTAATGATTGCTTCTCATTTCCTTGATTCATTTGTTTATAATTTATACATACATTTCTGTTATGGAACATGTATGTATAAATTATAACAACTAAAAATACAGGTTATTAATAAAAACATGTTTGAATTTTAGTCATTTTGCTATTGCTATTGGTTGGTGCCTGGACAACAGATCGCCCTCTAACGGCGAGTAGAGTGTAACATATTGTGAGTTTTATTTAATATGTAATAGATGGCACTGTATCAGAATTATGTAATATTAAGTTCGCAGGAAATGAAAATGTTACTATCTAACTTAGAACTCCTACAATAATATAATAAAGTACCTACCTACCAAAATTGAGTAAACTCCGTTAGCGATGAATTAAACTCTGTTGACACTTGTAACTATCATTGCCCGTGGCATACTTTCCACTTGCGATAAAAACTAAACGCTTAAACGCAAAATTGGCAGCTCATTTCTTACTTTAACTTTGACTGGAGCCTTTTTTATGAATAACTATTTAAGTAGAAAGAAAGTTCGTATAAATAGATTGGGTACAATTTTCGCGATTATTATTATAAAGTTATCCATTTATTGTACTAAGATTTAATAGTTATTTAAAAGTTTGTACTTAGTGAAACTGCACCAATCGATCATTCTTCACGTAGTTTAAATTCCTAAACATGTCCATAATTTGCAACTAGATAAACAGCTGAATAAAAATATATAAATTAGCGAAACTTACAATTTGTATGTGCGTATTACATTCATTCATAAAAATTTCAATAAGTATTTATAAAAACCTGAATATCAGCCGAGGATACTTTTACCTGTACAGTTATAAATATGAAATAGTAGCATTTATCTTACGTAATTTATTGTTATGTTAGATAAATGTATGTAATTAAAGCATTATAATTATTACAAGATACAAAATGAACTCATCGTTAGACAAATGATCTTTGTAAGAAGAATAATTTGTGCCAACAAAGTCACGCTCACGCGAATGACTTCACCGACAATCATAACGATCTCTTACTTATCTGATTTCTTTGAAATTAATAATAAGTAATTTCTTTACTATGTTATATTAGACTTCATAATTTAAAAATAGTTCACGTGAACATTATAAAGTGTTCGTCAAAATAGACAAATAACATAAAAAGAGAGCACAAAAGATAACAGACAAAAATTAACACAGAGGTATAAAGAGAGAATATAAAGGTTCACCGTATAGCGTTTGTTAAATAAGCTTATTTCTAAAAGTAGCGGAGGAACACGCAAACATGTCCACACCAGCATTTGCGTCATAAGATTTGCACATCCTAGAGGAGCACGCAAGCCAATGCCAGTTCTTGTAATTACAAGATTAAATGTTTTAGTATTAACCCTAGGTAGGCCTAGGGTTAATACCTAGGAACATATACATATAATAGGAACATTAAATCTAACAGGAATTTGGAGCACGATAGTTTACTTGTACAATTTCTTTAAAGTAACACAGTCCTTAATGCATCTCCGTTGACCCAGCGTTACAATATTGAATGATCTAAATCCAGAAATATTATTTATATTTTGCTACAATTATTAACAAAAAGATGCTACCATCGTAAGGTAGATTTACTTATTTTAATACATACGCACACATTAAAAGAGTTTCGTACAGGTAGCGTTAGTATTTGCCCATTAGTTTAACACGTAGGCCGTATCCGGTCCTCCACAAATTTCATAAACGTCAAAGGGGAATGTACAAAGGCACTCAGCTTCCGTGATGAGAAGCTTCGAAACCAAATACCAGAGTAATAACAATAAGGCAATATCATAGCATTCTATCAAAAGCCTTGAATTTTTTTCTACAACAATTTATTTTTTGTCTTAGTTTAATAGTTTTTATACTGATGAGGACGAAGCTCAGTCAAATTTAAATAACTAACAGTATCTCGTAATGTGTTTAAATATGTTCTAAATTAAAAACACGGCTTTTATTTTCTTTCCTATTTTGTCTTTTAAAGATTATTAACATCAGAATTTCTGGAAAATGGCGCCAAATCATTTTTTGAGGTATTAAATTTATATATCCACTATTCTTCAGTACAGTTTCAAATTATTATGATTAATAATAATTAAATGGTTCGTCGATAGTAATTATTAAAAAATTTCTACGTCTTCACAATCACACACGTAACCTTAGAAATGTGATTTAATAATACATTATTTAAACAACCTCGTCAGATATCGGGGTTTTGATCTATCACATTAGTCGTGCCGTTGTTAGACATTCCCGACTAATCAAAATACAAAACACCGGATTTTATAACCTTTGTCAAAGGGATGAAAAACACAGGAAACGGATGTAAGCGGCGAAGCGCAGGTGTGCAGACACGGGCCGAATAACTAACTTACTGACATCAAACGTGATACGTAAACAATCAACCTATTTGGAGCCACATACGTGCGGGGAATCGTCAGATACTAGCACGTGTTTACCTTAAATAAAACAACCCCGTTTTGGAATTTTACAATGTCAACAAAGGAAATCGCCAAGTGAGTTTTTGAAGAGATATCTTCGTGGCAGTAATTAATATTAAAATGTGTCTTTTTAGTTAATATTTTATATACGATACCTTATTATACATATAGACATCTAAATGAAATTGTCAACATAAATATAATAAATTGATGCACCCTATTTTTTTCTACTCTATTTTATACTTTAAATACCACATGGATGGTCCTTGAATTATTAATCCATCACTATAGCAACCTCTTTCATTCCTTCTCGGTATACAAATTAGACGATCAAATTCACGGCATTTCCGGTTTGTTAAAAAAGTTTTACATATTTAAGACGACTTTACGTAATAAGTAATTATATAATCTTTGAAACTAGTTTAACGAAGTAAATAAATAATATTTTAATCCATACTTTATTGTAAGTACATTAAAATTTCTGTATTATGGGATCGGATTTAAAATTAAGTGCTGTTCATAAATGAAATAAGGAAACCTATGACTTTCATCGATAACGTCATGGTATGCAATAATTGTGTTACGATGTAATTTTGTGTCTTTTGTAAAGTAAATAAAATTTTGCATTTTCTTATAATTACTTATTAAAGTAATATTTACAACGTTTTATAAATAATCAATATATTACAATTATGATTCATGATTAAATTTTAATATTATAATTGGTAGGTATGCCACCCTAAAATCTCTAATCAATAAGTTAAAATATGTTTATTAAAAGTGTTGTATTATGGATGGGATTTAAAGTTGACATAAGTGCTGTTTCATAAGTGAAATAAGGAAACCTATGACTTTCATCGTTAACGTCATTATGGTATGTAATAATTGTGTTACTATGTAATTTTGTGTCTTTTTTGTAAAGTAAATAAAATGTTTGTAGTATATTCTTATTATGAAGTATAACTTATTAAAGTAAGTATTTACATCGTGTTATAAATAAGTAGTATAAAGTAGTATATAACTATTATGTGTAATTCATGAGTAATAATTATTTAAATATTATAAGTGGTATGCCACCCGTGAAATCTGTAATCAATAAGTTAGAATATGTTTATTAAAAGACCTTTAAGCGCTTACCGCTTAAAGGTCTTCACAAGAATGTTTCTATTTCTAAAACCAATCCGAAAATAATATAAGACTATCTCAACTTAATGAATACGTGAAAATACTTTTAACTATGTATCCGGTGCGACAGTGACTCACTTCGTGACGTATGAAATCGAAGACAAATCATACGTTTATGTTTTTATTGCGCTAAGACGTTCGTAACTTAAAACTAGCAATCGCCCCGGCTGCGCACGGTGCTATGCTGATACTTATTACTACATTATACTACAAAATGTCTTTTTATAATTAGACAATACAAATAAATGTTTTCTTGAAAGAGCGACATATGAGTGCATCCTTGCCACTTTTAAACCTAATAAAGTAAAATCTTCGAAAATATTGACTTAACCGACATGTAAATGGCCATATTGATCTATATTAAACGCAGCATATATCTAAGAAACTTAATTGGCTAAGGGATAATACTGTATTGATTAAAATCATTTCGTAAATAATTTCTCGTTAAAAGTAAATAATACAAAATGATTATTGTGGGTTATCCTTCATAGGTAAACAATATATTACCTATACCATCGCTCTTGCTCGAGCTTTTTAGTGGACCTTTTTAAGGTTTACAATAGTATAGAACCCTATTGCATGTATTATACATATAAATTATAAACCTTCCTGTTGAATCTCTCTAACTAATCACATGAAAATCCGTTACGTAGTCTTAAATATTCAAACAAACATTACATACATACAGACAGACAGCGGGAAGCATATAGTTTTATTTATGTATACATTCGTTACATTTATGCAACGTAGTTAGTAGTAATAGTAGCAAAAGGGCCTTATCTATTACTCACTATGCGCGTAACATTTTGTGTTAAAAGTGAAAATAAATTAGATTATTTAGGTCAAAATTTTCTTCAAAAACTCACGGTACTAATTTTCATTATTCCGATAAAATATTTAAGTTCCTAAATTTTTATATATATTCTTGAAGAAAAATTGTTAATTTATCATATTTTAGGTAAAAAGTTATTACCTAACGAGTGCGTGTTTAACTTTCGCTTATTGTTACAACAATTTAATTAATAGCAAGCGAAATTACGTATTTATCTTTTCATGATTGGACGTAAATTACAATTAAATGACGCTATGTTTGAAAAGCGATATGTTGTAACAGGAATAGAAAATCACTCGCTGCTCTTATTTACATTCATAATTAAGTCATATTTATGTAAGAGTTCATTGGGTGTTAAATTAAAATGTGATGTTTCTTTATACTAACTACATAATTATGTTATGTTAAACACAATAGTCTTACTATCTGAAATTATTTTTAATAGTTGTAGTAATTATGTTGAATTAAGGGTTTTAAAAACATCTAAACAACTAAATAGCTATGCTATGATAGATGTACTTGAATATTGTGATTAGCGCCATCTATTGCAAGTCGAAACAACTATGAAAGAAAACATAAAGGAAATACGCACCATCGAAATCATCAGATTCGAAGTCCGCTAAGGTGACGTTTGACAGATCCTCTACATACACCTGGGGATATCTGCTGAGCGTATGCCGTCCTCCCAGAGAGTGGTAACAACTCTCTTCTTCATCCGCAGCTTCCTCCGTGGAGGACCCTTTCAAACAGGAGTGAAAACTCCGTGAAAGACGTCGTTCCGTACTCATTATCACTCATGTCCCATACACAACACTAAGAGAGATTCGTTCTACACTTTTTTCCCACAATTTTGCACTTTAATCGTTTTAATATTGTCCACACATTTTACACGCTTGTTGAACACTACGTGTACTATTTTTTATTTTATTACCTGTAATTTAATTGTGTAACTTGAATTTTTGTGGTAATATTAAAAAAACTTGCAAATTCTCGGTGTAATGGCATATATAAATATAAATAAATATATTTTCTTTGAGAAACGGGCAATAACATACTGCAGTTACATCATCAGAAAAAGTTTTAAATGAAATTACCAACATAATTTAGAAATGTGTTCAAAACAGTAACGACAGTACTTTGCGGAGGCGCCGATGGGTTCAATGACCTGTCAAAGAATGCCTATGTGGCTCAGGAGTCTGGACTAATGAATGAATTTTTAACAAAAGCAACACACATCTATTACTTCTTGTAAGTTTAGAACATTATAACATTAAATTTAAAGGAACGGTTCACCGATTATTTTCGTAATCGGTATAGCTAAATATAATTTTTTATTTTTGTTTCATACTTTAACTTACTACTTGCACCGAAGAGAAAAATTGTGTTTGATAATTTAAATATATGATGAAAAATTATTTTGTATTTAGTAAAACATAACACGAATGTTTAATCCAATTAAAATAACTCCCAATGTTATTAAGTGTTGTCAATGAATAATTGTTCTAATATATTAGCTGGTTATATGTTCAGTGTTGCAAGTGAACACGGAAAAATTGTGCAGACATTTGTAAAAAAATTAGGAAGAGGAAGAATTTTACAATAAGCGAACTTGATGACAAAAAAGTGAAATCTTCAACAAGCTATTGTATTGTGGAAACTGTGAGAGCTTCGCGATGTAAGTAGCACTTTAGAAATCACGGAAGACGATTTATATGTTATAAACTGTGACAGGTACTAAAGAAAGTTTAGTCCTAACCTTAAACAAAATACTTACCTAAAAACTCTACTTACAGATGTCTGTAACAGAATGTAATCAAAAGTTATTAAGTTACGGGGAAACATTACTCCTTACAAATATATTGAAATTTTCGATCCAAAACTACACTAGATTTACATGCACAGAAACGACACAAAATATTAACCATTGTTAACCATAGTTTCTAAATTCAAACTCACTAACTAGGCATCTCTAAAAACATATTTATCTCCAATAAACCTGAATTACCTTATTTACATAATAATTTTGAGCGCTTTTCAGCAATCGTGGTCAGCCAAAGACTGAGATTTATTTGTTTAATCTTTTGTATATTTCTAGCGATATATTTATTATATTTTACAAGTGAAATAATGAAAACAAAATTGTTATCTTTCAAGGGCAGGACAAAATGCCGCCAACCGCAACGGTAACGCTTCGGTATACCTCCAGTCTGCAAAACCATGTAGTAACTTGAATTAAATATGGCATTTTATTTATTTCACTGAGTTTCTACGGACATTCTATCTCGAAGACCACATGCTCTATATCTGGATATATAGAGCATGTGGTGGACCACATGATCTATTTTGTATATAGTTTTGTTTTATCTTTACATGTTGAGGAAGATTTACCGAATATTCGAACGTTACAACAAAATAATAAATTATTAAAAGCCTGTCATTTAAAGACGGTCGAAAATAGTAGGTTCATAGAACCATGGATTATTTCAAATGAATGATCACTGTGATCATAAATTAGTGACAATTTTATAAAGAAAGCGATAAATGGTGACACAGAAGCAATATTAGGATTAGGTACGTCCAGTCTGGCGCATGGCCAACCCTATCCGGTGCTATATTTTCACGATAAGCTCGTCTAGTACTTTGGCGAGGCAGTAAGTCTCACTTACAAGCGCGCAATGGAATTCATTTATCCTTAAAGCTTACGCTTATCATACGGTAGGTATCATACAAGTCAAATTAAAATTCAATACGGTTCTGATACGATATTAATATTATTTGGTGATTATAGCATTAAAGTTGTCATAATAATCTTATACTGGTAATATTTGTATAGTAACTAACATATAGCAACTTAGGTATGTAAGAAAAACACACAAACAGCAGATTGTGTTATCAATAGTGGTACAGACAGAAAAGGACTGCGCATAACGTGTTAGTCGTATTAAAATGTTTTTTACATTGTCATATTATGTGGTACAGATGCAATGAAAAGCTTTTGTGGTGCACTAATAAATAGGCTGTCGAGGCAAATAAACGCATCCGTTTGCGACAATGACAACACTAATGACGTGGCAGGTATATAAATCATGTTATAATAGTCACTTCAACGATCTTCAGAGGAAGCGGTCGATTTGCGACGGATTGCTATACATGCTCGAATCATTATTAATGGCTCTTGTAAATGACCTGAGCTGATCCAGGACAGTTCAAAGTAGACTCTAATATCAAAAAGACCACTTTAACTTCTCAATTGCTCAATGAGCTGTTGACCTCACGTGTCTTGAAAATTTGTGGACGTCTTAAGATTTCCCCGCGATTATACATTGTGATTTCAATTTTAGTTGCATGCTGCGAGTTTGGTAAGCAATTATACAGAAGAAAAAATAAAATTAGTTTAACAAATAGTAACTATTAAACGTTTCTACATACTTCCTCGCAATATCCTATTCCTCTAAATATAAGCATTTATTAAAATATGAAATAAGGTATTGCGATAAATGGGACTGAGTCCAAATTATTAAAATAATTCTAATGAATTTTGTAACACGTGTTTTTCGAGGAGGTAAACATCGTTTAAGTTTGTCTTCACGGCTATACTGTTTATTCACACTGAACGTTAAAATAGCCTGCTGCTAAAATAAGCTGTAGACATTCAGCCGAGAAATTGTAAGTACATACATGAAAAACACACCACAAAACACTAACACCATCTTATCGATAAGGATGATAGTCTTAGCCACATCCAATTGGCACAGCACGTTATCAATTGAAAATACACGAATTGAAGATTGAAATAACGCGTGACCGTCTTCATTCAGAGTCAGTGACGCACTGAGGCGCGTACTCAATATAAAATACGGTGGCGCGCGGGCATGCTAGCATTTACCGTCA
The DNA here is from genome assembly GCA_963693355.1 of Pontia daplidice. Lineage (NCBI taxonomy): Eukaryota > Metazoa > Arthropoda > Insecta > Lepidoptera > Pieridae > Pontia > Pontia daplidice. Next base: position 3,730,344 of record CAVNZL010000003.1, read on the forward strand.
TTCAACTATTTGGAATTATCTACATAAAATAAATTATTTCAATTTTTGAAATTGAATCTGGAAATGGTGATTAGCGATGTTCGAAACCTGTTAAACTCCAACACTTACTCTTCACTGAATACGCCAGGTGAAGGGAGTCGTAAGCCAACGACCGCACAAGGGTTGTCTGTTACACTTGTGTAATTATTTTAAACCGACTAGAGGGGAACGAGTAAATAATGCCTCATTTCTGAATATATCAGCTAATTATAATTGCCTCCATCTTGTATTGACGAGTATATATAGGTGATCAGATTACAACATGAAGACTGATTATTTCATTTAAATTTTGTCCTATAAAACATAAGTATCACTTTTATACTATAATATTGTTTATTGAATTTTAGCTTTGTTGCTATATAATGCAGACTTGTCTGTCCTTGTACGTTAATTATTATTCTGGCCTAAACCCAATAAGCATTCACTACGTCCTTCGAATATATAAAATTTAGGCGTATCGTTATGCTTGAGTTATTAAGTGTGGGAGACGCCAGCGCGGCGGTGGGCGAGTGAACTTGGCTAGCGAATGTTTCTTGCGCAAAATATGTGCCCTTCTCGTTTCGATTACATGAGAATGTTGCTTTCAATATTGTCCGAATAACAAATAATCTATTAAATATTTTTTTTTCTAAGACGAAAAGTAAATCATTCGTAATGTGTATAACTTTTTTATTTTTATAAACAAACTTAAACTAAACTTTAGTGCTGCAGTAAATACTACTAACATGAATAAGAGAAAAAGTGGAATAAGCGATGAACTTTCGTTGTGCAGTGTGTGGCAAAAGAATGCGAATAGTGCGTGTTGCGGGAAGTGAAGCAAATAACTGCATGTTATAACCGTTATTGTAAGTGAAACTGATGATATATAAAATTAAACATAATCAGTCCTCCGGTTACATTAAACTTAATAGGATGTTATTATATTCTAAGGTAGATTTAACAAGAACGGTTTATCTCGTCATCTATTCTAAATACAAAGATTTAAATGTTCTTCTGTTAATCAAAAATAAAGATAATATATTCCACATTGACTCTTTCAAAACAGTCGCCAATTAATTAGAAAGGATGTATATAATAGGGAGATCAGAACAAATGCTCAATGAAAGAGATTAAGCACGGTGCACACAACGGTGCATTACCTACAGTAGGAACACACTGGCACACTTTCCGCCGACAAATAATGAGATCGTGTCCCGCTAAGGAAAAGGGTACACGCTAAGTTTGTACAGATGTACATCCGGGCAAGTACATAGAAATATATAATGGAGTTAGTCGTTATGATAAAATTAAAATTTCTATATCATTCTGAACTAAAATTGAGTCATTTCAGAGTATAAATAAGTACAAGAAACAACATTCACGTCATGCGTTAAAATAGACGGATTATCAATGATATATGATGCTGGAGGTTAATATCAATCAATGAAACAAATCGCTGGTGAATAAACTTATGATTATTTGGATTAGTTAGAGAAATGTAATCAAACTAAAAGCCGTGTCTTTAGTCCCAATGTTTTTCATAATTGCTTTAAACGAGGTAATAAACTCTTCTGTTACCGTTAATGCACCGGGCACCGTAAAGTAAAAGTTGCTGCATAAAATATATACAATTACACAAACAAAAGTAAATATAGACGTAATATTTATTTATGCCATATGGAATACGAAAGACATGTAAAGATTAAAACTACACAAAATATATGTTTATCATACCAGATCGTTTGTTCATTTCACAGTTACTAATTTCCGTATCCGGCCGATCTAAATATAATTTTAGGGTTGTCGTAAAACTATGTTATGCAGACATTTTGAAACATAAAACTTTAAGTAAGCAGGCTTCAAATTCCTTTGGTATTATTAGACATATGTTTACCTACGCTGTGAATACCTAAACTCTGCAATTAAGTAATTCTATGCTTAAACCAGAAGAGAGAAACTTAAATATTTAACAAGTAGTGTATGATTTAATAGAAGGATTTTTTTAATATTCACGTTTTAAAGACTAAAATAAATAATGGTAGTGTCGAACCTACATATTTAACTTTGTAACCAGCGCAAAGGCACGAATCTAGTAGTAAAAATATTGATAACCTTACATTTTATATAATATTTTAATTTCTACGTACCTACTCCAACTATACAAATTATAAAAAGGAGACATTTACCAGAAGCCCGCAATAATAAGAACCTTGGTGCACTAACGTTCTAATATGTATATTATATAAATCAAAAAAACAAGTTTAAATCAATCAGAGAACATAATATCATAAAATTCAAAAGATTAACCAACTAGATTTATTGTTGAAGCTAAAAGTCAAGTCCGCCATATTTACGTGACGCTCTAGTTTAGCAAACAGTGTCAGCTATAAAATTTAGTTTGGATGGACGCCAACAGAGATCGCCTTGTTCCCTGTGTTTTAACGGGAACTATGTAATGGATAGCGCTTGTCGGCCTCTTGTTATTAAATGACCTAATTAACACGCGTTTAACCGTTTCATTAACCAAAAACGCCGATAGCAATCTTTTACCATTTTAAAGATCTATAAAAGTTTTCTCTGCCAATCATTGTTGTCGCGAAAGATACCTAGAGATCGTGTATTTGTAGAGAATACGTCCTAGCTTATACTTGAAATAGCGGTCAGAATTTGCAAATTGTAGTCTACATGACTTTTTGAACGTTTATACGATTCTGGACATATAAAATACTACATTGAAAGCTATATGTAATGAAGGCAAAGTAAACGTAATTACATGATTCTGAGACTACGAAGCCCCAAAAGAAAATCAAAAGAGGTTTAATAATTTATTTAATACAATGCAACACCTTTATAAACTTAGTACAGGTAATTCCTAGAAGTGCATACTCGCTTTACTTGTTTGGTTTCTCTGCTACGTGTGTTAAAGATGTCAACTAACGAGTTATGGCTCACACGTTCAGCTTCTGATTGTTAACATAAATTCTCATCAACATTTCTGTATGTCTCTTAACGTTAATACAACTAAAATTTTACATCATCAATCAAGGACCAACAAATTTTAGGGAATTCTTGTAGTTTGTTTTCCAAACAACAACATGTTTGAATATCCCAGAAAACCATGAGACTATACATAACGAAGGACGCAGTTCTGAGGTTCAAATATTTAAAATTCTACAGGTACAATTGGAGACTTTTCAATTCGCTTTGGTATACTATATTGTTTATATATTGTTTAAGTGCTTTTTAGGTTATCGGCCTCATAGAGTTGATTGCTTGTCTTTTGCTTTCCATTGATTTTGCCTTTCCGAACAGCGAAAGTTGTACTTTAGTAAGCGTACTTTCAAATGTAATTTTAATGTGCGTTTTAAATGCTATCTATGCCCGTAAACCTACTTTGAAAAGCGCTGTCATTAGAACTCTTTTAATTATTATTCTCATACTTACTTGCATCTCTTTTTCTGCAAATATTTATAATGACTATCGTAACTTTTTTCTAATAAAACACAGCTAAGTACCCACTTAGCTTTGTCACAAATATTTTGGAAAATATTATTTACTTCAAATTTTTAAATAATAAATATTTAATAAAATAAATAAAATACATCTTAATTTTATTTATTAAATGTTTTATTAGATCCTATACAGTACGATCTCATCACTAAAATTAAAAACTTGTTTTTTGATACTTATGTAATGTTTACGAACTTTCACTTACTTTTCCGGCGAAGTCTTCAAAAGCCCGATATGATGTCACTTTGTATTCAAATTGGAGATTTGAGTTTCGTAACTTATTGCGTAAATTAATGATGCTTTAAATCGGCTTTATTATTATTAGTCGATTTAATAAAAATAATTAAGTTCTCAATCAAATTATCATTTATTATTTTTTAATGACTGATCTCTATAACTAGGCAAGCAAATGTTCAACGGGCAATAAACTATGCCACTACAAAAAAGTAATTATCTGTTAAGTGATACATATCAATAAGTTTCCATATTTATTATATGTATATAATCTTATAGTGAATTAAGTACGACAATTTGGGAAAAAGTGAGTTTAGATTGTTAGATGGAAAATCGAATTAATACAATACAGTACAAAATGTTTGTCCACCACTAAATTATACATTGGAGGACACAACGTTACTGAACTGTGAAGACCACCTTGGACCATGCAAACTGGATCAGATGTCGCAGGAAAATACTTCTTAAATTTGGTCTCAATTTACGTATACATAAAGTTATGAAATTGTTAAGTAAATGATTTCAAAACCCATCTGCACAAAAATCGAGACAAGGTATTTTCACTTAAAACTTGATTTTGAAGAAAGTACAAAAACGAGGACAAGGACTATTTAAATACAATAGCTTTAATACAATTATTATTACTCCTTGGTAGCGAGATTATGATATTAACGTTGCAACGTTTTATCAAAATAATAAAACCACGATGATCCTTCGGCTGTTCTCACGGCATGTTATCGGATAGAAAAATTCGGTCCAACCACGATAACAGCACTTATCTGTCAATGGGGACGCGATGCGATTTATGTTATCATAGACCGGTCTATTTAACGGTTAAATGGACGGCTTAAAACATTTTAATCTTACTTCAGCTATTTTCATTACAACTTGTACTCATTATTTACTCAAGGAATTATTAAAGATTGAACAGTTAGACAAATATAAAATTGAGTCTATATAAATTTTCTGAAATTTATAAAGTAATATTTTTCAGATGCAAGGTGTTTTCTCCTATGTATAAAATATTTAGATATGTGTGTATCATTGTTTACTGTGTAACATCCAATAATGATCACAAATAGTACATAATTAACATAATATGGGAACGATATAAAAATTCCTGTCGCATACAAATGCACCATGCATAGATTATTCTGACGTGTTTCGCGTTTTAAGAGTGCCTCTCAGCGATATCGAACATTCCAATCAATCCACTAAACTTTGAATTTACGTATTTCATAAGTACGTACTTGTAATTATGAGGTCACTTCAATAAAGGAAGCTTTATGCCATTAAGTAATGAGACTTCTTGAAAGCGTTTTTGTTTTTTAGAACAAAACAGGGTAAGCAGGTCTCCATTGTAACAACTACAAGGGAATAGTAACAATGCATTGTGTGGCAGGTAGCAGAGATGCGGGCCAAGATGGTGCGCCATCTGCGATGCGTGATTTTACCACCCGCCACGACAGATGCTTTAAAGTACTTACAAGATTGGCAAATATCGTTTCAAACAATAAAACATTTAGCAAGACAGGTGCGGTATATTAATTTATTCCTTGGGTAAAAACAGTGGGTACAAAGCTCCAACGTGTTTTTGGTGGAACGAAAACCACATTAGTATGCGGAATATCGCGTCGTTTTCGAGTACTTTTAATGATAAACGCAGCTGGTTCAACTTTCAAAAGAGAAATTTTTTACCTCACATATTAGTTACCTGTTAATTTAGCGTGAGTTTATAGACGGTTTAGTATCGTGAAAACAGATCGACACCCCGCTTAAGTTCAACGTTTGTTTATAGTTGTCATCGTGAAGGGCTGGCTTGGGCTATATTTAGGTCTTGCAGCCAACGACGTGAGATGTGATGCTAAGGCCACGCTAATCAATACGTTGATTGGCCAATTAATTATGGTACACCGCACTATATGCTTAATATCACCGATATTTAAAAATATTACCACATAAATTCAACGTATCACTGAACACACACAAAAGTTGATTCAGAGTTAACCGAAGTTCCTGCACTTTGTGAAGTGGCAACTACTATGACGGCCGGTCTTCGGTAACAAAACACGACACGCGCGCACGGAGATCGCAACACAACTGGTTGTTTACTTTACAAACCCATTGGCCATTACCCAACGGAAAGTGCGCTCACTGGTCACCATCGAACCGTAGTACCGTTCATGAAAAAATGGGCACGTATGATAAGCATTATCATATCGTCCGGGCTTCGTACTATTACTCTGTGTGCTACTTATGCAATCATTTCACATTTGATACTGTTATCTTAATGTTTTGTTATGTTTTTACTTTTTAATTTCTCTTTTACTTTAGGAGTGGCTTTTCGCGAATATTACCTATTGTATGAGATCAATATAAAAAATATGTTTTAATGGTAGTCAATTTATAATATAAAGATTATGTGTCTTCTTTCTATTCTTTATCTTTTTTAATTTTTTTTAAATACTGCTCAAGAGATAGTGAAAACATTTCGAACATATCAGAGGGAGGTCCCTCGTTAGTTTAAATGAGCTAAAAAGAAATAATATTTTTTTAAAATTTTCATTGCTATAATTATAAAAGCAAAGATAAATATTATTTCAGTTTATGAAAGTGTATTATATGTTTACATACAAGATATTTTGCAAGAAATGTATTGGCTAAAATCTAAATCAAGCTATATTGACCATCTCTGCTGATCGAATTTATAGATTATAATCGTATACTGATTATTATAGCTGATATTTTTTTGTCTTCTCATAAATTCCATCCGATGTTTGGATAACCGCGATGTTTAAATAATTGAGAAGAACTAAAATAGCATACCCTTGACTAAATATATCTGGCGTAGCTAAAACCATGAACACGCTAAAGCCTATTTGATACGATAATTGCTTATGAAATTACATTCAATATAATGTTTCTATTAAAATAAAATTAGATATAAATATTCTTAAACGTATAGTATTAGTTTTTAATGAAAATGCTTACTTCCGTACTTGTATACATTGCATAAGAACTATTATAATTTATTTGATTTGATTAATGTGCAAAAAGATTATACATTAGATATTTCTTTGTAATTTACCTAAAAACAATAGTTTAAACCACTAATTATTGAAGCACGTCAAATCAGCTTTTATTCGAAGAAACCTTTTTTCTAAGATAAGTACCAAGTTTTATTTCAGACTCATTATTATGTATAGAAAAGTAAGTAAGCTCAAACTGTAAGTCCTTTAGTAACACAAAATTAGATGAAAACGAATTACGCAAAAACACTTAATATTATAGTATATTATAGCTTTGTGTATACATATTTCAGTAGAATGTGGAGTTCATCCTACAAAAAGTAACCGGTACACTTCAAACTCAAATGAATAGAAGTCTCTGCGTCTCTAGTATCCTCTGTTCCTTTTAGTTCATCCAACATGAAAGGGTAAGGCTAAACGATCATAATGTAACCATAAAAGCCTGTTGACAAGATAACTTCGTTCCCTACCATTAAATAAACCTAACTATAACACATGATTAAAATCAAATACAAATGTACCCGGGACATCTGTAGGGCAAGGTCCAATATACACTTTAACACAAATGCACAAGTAAAATTGGATTCATTTAAATACGGTAAGTTAAATAATTATTATTCGCATGGTTGTGAGTGATAATTATGCTAATTTTAACTAGGCTAAAATACAGTTTTAGTACTTTGTGCAAAATAATTTCAATTTTGAAGTTTCCTGCTACATGTATTGCGGATGCGCTGCTAGATAACTTAAGAAGATGACTATATACGAATAACAAAATTATATAAGCAATTTTATCCAATATTTACCGACTTGTCAGCGACGATCGGAGCAGAAACTGTACATTGCACTTTCGATATGAACAATACATGCAACTATTAGACTTAGCAGGGCGTTAAACATCGGCAGTTTATTTAAGAATTGGCTGTAAAGATATTATAAATTAACTTATTTAAAGATATTACTGCGTTATAAAAGTGAGTAAAAAATGTTAGGCCAGAATTTTATATTATTAAAACCCAGAACTACCGCAATACAGCTAAGAAGGTTCCGTGTGAGTCACAAATGGCGCTGCACGTGGGTTCGTTTGATAATGTAACAAGATCCTTAGTCGTGCGATAAGACATGTTTGAATAAAAAATGTTCGGAATTTTAAATAGAAACCAGTTTTCCTAAATTGAACTAGATAGGATAGCGTTTTTTTCTTCGTATCTACACTTTTATTAGGTATATTGTATGGAATTATTTATAACCTTCCGTATGAAATAAATAAATCAAGAAAACAATAGCTCTGTGCTATAATTAATAAAGATATAATTATATTATAAGACTTGATAATATATGAGATTCAAATATTCATCTATCAAAAAATTGTGATAATATTTTGTTGGCATGTTGGTACATATACATTAATCAAATGGTATCTACAAGTCTTTAAACTATAAACAAATATATAAAAAATATAACGAACGTCATTTAAAAATAATGATTTAAAATAGTAAACTAGATATCAGATTCATTGTAGTTAAACCCCAATTCATTACAAATCGGTCAATTGCAGCATTCAGTGTGAAATGTATAATAATATATATACAAATAAGATAAACAATCTTTCGTCACTGTTCAATTTGTTATCTACAATATATTGAAGAATATATTTCCTACCAAACCAATGCGCGAAGACTTCTTCCGATCTTTCAACGGATTCATAAACATCTGAACAATTTCTCCATTGCACAACTGCATTATGAAATGTACCGCAAGTAAATGTATCTGCAATGCCGTTGAATTATTGGCACATATTAAAATCAGGCCACAACTCAAAGGCAATAAAGAAAAGCCTCTTAAATTTTTTATCACTTCCCAAGATAGAAAATAGCGTTTATTGGATGAAAGAAAATTTTAAATACACAAGAAAAACTTTTAACACTTCAATACATTCGAAGTTTGAAGTATTCCTTGTAAGAGAAATAGTTAAACAAACACAGTCTTTAGTCAAAAGATCAAAATAGACTTTAAACAGAAAACTGTGAATAGTTCAGTATAGTCTACTTAACGTAAGTAGAGGTCGTTTTAGTGACAGCCACATGAAGAAATAAAATATATGAAACGAAAATAGTATCAGGTTGGAATAGGGAATTTCTAAGAAGATTCAAGGCGATGAATTTGAAATGTGTTCATAAACAAACATTATATTTACACCTTTACTTGAAGGGTTGCCTTCAGTTGGATAATATAATATTCTGTTAAATCTTCCTGGCACATACTATACTAATATAGTCTATAAACCAGCTGTTACGTATCTTCACCTGCGTAGAACATAAAAAGTTTAAATTAAGTAGACTTTTACAAGCAAAAATCTCAACAACAACTAATGCTTCCTTGTTAATGTTAGATTCGATATTTAAAGGTTCTGATTACTGCGAGGACCCGTTGTATCCGTATTATGTATAATTTATGCACACCTGTATGTATAATTTATGACTAATAATCTAAAGTAAAATGGTTGTTTTTCAATTAAAACTATCCTCGCATAGCAATAGCTTCCAGTGTTGTACCTACAGTTATATACATCGGCAATTTTAAAAAACAAAAAAGTGTGTACGAAAAACCACATAAATGCAGCCCTGATCCGAACGGATGCATTGATGCAGTGTAACGGTATATATTCGTATCCAACATTCACATTAATGCCGACATCCGGTCAACTATATACGATTCATTTGACTGCATTACAATAAGGAAAAGTACTGTATTGTTAAATTTGCTTACGTCGAAGTATTGAATACGTTATCGGTACATATTCGCCGACTTACCATTTACATATTTTCCAGTAGGTATATGTTTAATTTTAAAATTATAATATTTAATCTAATTCATCTTACGCAATAATCTGATTATAAAACTAAATTGTAAAATAACATTGTTTCTTACCCGCAGCAATATTAAGTTCACGGTAATTTTCATTAACCTACTTAACCAAAACGCGGAAAACAATGCGTAGTGGTCCTAAAACGAAAGCAATAAAAAAGATCAAAGAATGGTAATTCGCAGTTATCTTAATTAATACTTAATATATCTAAAATACTGACGGATCCGTTCTTTACTTTTAGAGCATAACAAATGTAAGCAATTTCTTCGCTATCGTACCTACTTACCTGTAATTAGTACACTACGTAATTTGCTGCTGTACTCACCTGCAACAAGAAATTATTAATAGGTTAAATTCAGTTTATATTTTTTATCACTAAAAATCATATAATTAAATTATAGAATTATAAAAGAAATATGATAACTTTAGCAACAATATTTCGTTGAACTAAATAACTATTTTAATCAATAATATTATTTTTATAGCATTGTTTGCTGTTTTTGATAGCAGGAATGGCCTGAAATTGGCTTTCAGCAAAATGAATTTTTCCACATTTGTAGACAACTGGCCTCCAAAAATAATAGTAGGTAAATTTCACAGACAAAGATACCTACTACATTTAATACGCAATACTGACTACGCGACGATAAGTTACTTGCAAAACAAGTCTGTGTTGTCAAAAATAATTAAAAGCAGTATTCGTTAATACTTTAAATAAAAGCACAAAGCTCCACCCGTACAATGCTTGATGAATCATTTCTTAATGAGCTTTGTTGAATCACCCATCTCTAATTTAACCAAAAGTGTGGGTTGTACAAGTCACCGCGTAAGGTCACCTCATCCTCAAGCTGAAGAAAAACGAGACAGTACTTCCAGCTTTTAAAATTGCTTCTCCGAGCTTAACGAGTAAAATACAGTCGAGAATTTATAATGATCGTCATCCGAACGTACGTAACTAGTTTTTGTAGGTAGCAAGTTTTCTCTGGTAAGACGTGTACTTGGTTGCCCAGTGTCATACAAATAGCAAGACAGAAACATCTCATGAGCCAAGTGAAAACGTGATTCAGTGGAACTAAGTTAGCATTTCAATGTTCTTGAGTCTGCAATGCATTTTGATGTATCAGCACGGAATATTTCCCTATTAGAATACTAGATTATTCTAACTATTATTCTAATTGTATTTAATTATTTAATGAACGAGGTAAAGGAACAAAACAGTTTAATAATTGTCATAATTATTTTATTTCCCCTTCATATTTATTTTTGAAATTCACTGAAAATGTGACGAGTGCGGCAAAAATAATTATTCTTTGAAGACGTCTGACGAAGGATTTTAATTGTTTGCAATTGTCTTTATGGAATTTGCCCAGTGTTTATAATTTTTATAGTCATTCCGCTAAATCATTATAATTTTAATAACAATAACAGTAATCTGATTTTACTGTTTAAAGTCCATGGGCACTGCGCCGTATTACCATTTGCCCCGACTGTGACATAAAACATACATACATATAGGAAATACTAAAGGACACAGGACTTAACGCTAAGTTACTGTACACAGCAACAGTTTTCTAAATTAATTAAAAAGACTGTAATATTCCTATATTTATACTTAATTTATACATCTAAAAACCCATTTTAGTGATGATGCATAAATACTAGCTGTTGTAATAGGCACAAAGACACATCACATATGGCGAGAAGTGGGTCAACCAGTGAGGTATTGCAACAGTTCCTCGTCTAATGTACACAAAAAAGTGTTTGTCTTACTGTGAAGTTTATATGAAAGATATTACTCCTATACGTTGTTTTCTATGGTAGTTTATCGATGGTACACTTTGAAAAGACTTCAGAACGGTCAGTGCTAGAAGCGTAGTATTTAGAACAAAGCAGTTTTGATACACATAGCGCATTGTTATCACTCTTTCAAAAACAGTATAAAATCGTGTAAAACACCAAAGCGGGTGTTATAAATAAACTGGATATTTTTCAAATAATACGTTTAACTTTTACATCTTCCATAAAATTACAATTAAATAATAGCTCGGAATAGTCAAACGCTACTTCTACACGCATGTCTTTTGTTAACACGAAAGTGTAACAGTGCTTTTAACGTGTAATAATTATTATAATGTAATAACATTTTATAATAGTTATAAGAATATTTGTATCATCAAATCTTGAAAATAAATTTCACTTTAATAGTAATTTATTATATTTTTTGTGAGTAAATGAATACTATAACATAAAGCATCTTTCTTTTAATTCTGTCATTTCTATTGTTGAACACTGTTTAATACAGGAACATTGTTTACGTAAACTTGTGGAAACTGTGACGTGGGAGACGTATTGTAAAACAACAAAACAATCTGCACAAATCACAATTTTACATCAACTTATCTTTACTATTATTATATTATTATTATTAGCCTTGAGTTAATTATAACGTAATTAGTCTTTATTAAATCATAAAATATCTGATAAACAATGATGAATTTATATTAGCGCGAGCAACATTCATTATAAATTATATAAATACTATTTGTGTCCATTGATTTATAGAGGAATCAAAGAAAGTATTATATAAAGCTTAAAGATTTAGATAAACTGACCTTCATGCGAAACCTAGAATAATTTAAGAAGTCATTAGTTCGTTCACTAAGGCATGGAACAACAAGCATTTGTAATTATTTCTTTAATGTTTTACAGTTACGATTATATGACATATATGTGTTATGTATAAAATACTATTTGATTATTATTTGAATTTTACCCAGGACATCCGAGTTAAACGCTTCACCAGGTAAAATAGGGACATTTATATTTAAAGACAAAGATTCTAAAGAAAATAGTTTTTAGAAAAGTACAAAAATATAATTTTTTGTATATTTGCTTTAGTAGATTGTGGAATGGTGTGTGCAACCGCAGTCTCAGCTTATGAGGCTCAGTTTCATTTACGGTCTACGCATTGTTTCACTGTAAAACAAATAAGCCTTGCTAGTCAGGGTTGTGAGTAATCTAATACTAAAATGAGAAAAGTATTGACTCAATTACTTCAACATTTTTCCTCATGTATGTAAATTCAGGATAATTTGACATACTAAGTTCAAAATTAATAATTCCTTTCAGTTTTGTTTCTTCAAAGCGTATCACAGCTTTCTTTCTTTGAGTAAATTATGATATTGTGGAAATGATACATTTAGAAGCCCAAAAGTGACAAGTAGTCACAGTTAGATATTTTCGTTATTATCGTATAGAAGTAAAAATAAACAATGTTCAATATGCAAATATGGCATACGATTTTCATGTCTCATACTACTAAAGCGTTTCCCGTTGAACGCGCTATTTCACTTTTTCTTTAATTTATTTAAATGAAGAGGAAAAATTTAACATGTCTGACATCCCTACATATAGTGCTGTCCTTTTACGCTTTGCTTAAACAATGACAATTGTATTCGAATAAGTCCAGGCTTAAATGAGATGCTTTTTGTGATCAATTGTGGCTGAAACAGAATATTACCTTGTTTCCCTTTCATATATTGTTTCATATCTGCCTTATTCTAATTGAAAATAATGGTTAATGTATATGAAATCAAATGTTAACGTAATCTTACGAAATATTAATAAATTCAAAAACGGCCCTTAATTTCGTCGATAGGCTTTTCTATCTCGATAGCAAAGGTTTTATTATCGTGCGATATATATGTGGATTATATAAACTTAGTAGAAGTAAAATAATAAAAGCCATTCAGAATTTAAATTAGAAACACTTTAGGTAGGAAAACTTGAAATTTTTTCTATGTACTGCAATTTAATAAATTTTACACTTATAATTTATAAGGTTATCTCTAGTCGCAGCAGTAAATTCAGCAAAATTGTCGAGATTAACCTTATTTAGAGGCCAGCGACTTTTGATACGCTCGTTCATAAACACAATAGCATGAATCACGTTTTTCTCACAATAAAAATTGGTATAACTGACCATAGTTTATATTTTCGGTTATAAAAAGTCATCTGTGGTAACCGTTGTAAATTTTAATACCGTTTTAATGTAATTATATTGGCCCATTGGCCATTTGAGATTTTACTTAATATTTTGTTTAACTCGAGCGATTTTTATAACCAGCCCGACTTATATACTTCTATGATACAGTTTAATATTTTAATAGAGAAGGTTATATCGTGAAATAGTTTGAATTATCATATGCCATGTATGGTTTACTCCTTCCTAAATTTCCATTCATGTCTGTTACGAATTTAGTGCTCACTTAATATAATATTCTATACTAATAAAAACCAATAATTCTATATAGTATATTATAGTATATTATAGTAATATAGTATATTCTAATAGTAAGAAAAACACATTACCAATTGAAAAAAAAGCATAGGTCAGTGAAAAAATACAAGACTGATAAAAACAGACCGCGCCATCTATTGTCGAATAGAAAAACTTACATGCACGAAGCGCGTCAAGAGATGGCGGTAGAGTTGCTGCAGTGCCACCTTGTAGTGTCGCTAGTGTTGCATAGGTTTCCTCACATTGCAGATCATCGGATTCCGAATATTTTCGCCTCTTCTGTATTATCGACTTCCACATGCTAAATCTTTTTTTCGGTCTCTGAAGACTCATTTACATTTCTTTTAACACTTCACTAAATTTACATACTGTAATCGTGTTGCGATCGTGATTAAATTTTTTTATTGAGCTTGGTGATTTTAAACAATACGTTGGCAGGTGCGCTTTGGATTCCCTGATGAATGTATATATCAAACAATTATGTTTACTAAGCCTACCATAAAACTTTGGCTACTTAGCGAAAAATTTGGAAAATAAGAAGCTATAAATAAATAAACACTTGTCGCCTAACAATAAATTCAACGCGTTCGTGAATAGGGGCAGTGCCCTTAGCTTAGCTGGATTAATACTCAAATCATTGTACGTCTGTCACTCAATCAGGATACACTTATTGTTACATTCAAAGGAATCTATTACGAACTAAGCATCGCATTGCACCCGGGTTCTGATTTATCGATATATATACTCAATGATTATCTGCTTTTTAAAATATCTGCTTTTTTTGCTATTAGTAAAGAAATCGTTCAAACCGGAGGAATCCCCGGTTTTGATTACACTTATCAAAAACTATTTTTAAATATTATAATCGTAATAATATCAAAATATTTTTCTCATACCATAAAACAAAACCTATTAAAAAATATTACGCATCATCCGCTAATTCATCTGCAAGCTATAGTTAGATTAACTTCTGATAATATTTAATTAATATCTAAATTTGGTATGATAATCTTAGGCTATTATGTTACACGACAAAATTTTCATTACATTTATCTCAAAAAATTGTGTAATGTTTTTATATATTTTCAAAGGCAAACGAGAATTAAAGAATAAAATATAGAGTTATTAATATTATAAGAATTGCATGGATAAGAAAGAACTTCAATTGGATTAATGATACCCGCTTCACAAGACAATTAGACGTCACATACGTATATAACTATATAACATCAATATAAAAAGTACCAAGAAACATTTCCTCCATGGGAAATCGAATGTCCATAGCTCGCAAGTTCTGGAATCTAGTTTGAGAACAACTTTTTATCACTACTAAGTTCCGTCTGACCTCTCATAGAAAGTACTACTGCGTACTCCACAATTAAACTAGGCTTACTTATTGGTATCATTACTTCCACATCAGTAAATGTATTATTTTCTTATTAGAAAGAATCGGGTTCATGAGTACACATGGCTTATCAAATGGCATGAGTAGTATAGGTTTGGTCCAGATGATTGAATGAATCCCGGTATACCTTCCAAAAGGTTTTAACCACGAAAAAATTTGTGCATTTCATTGCAATTTTAATTTTAAAAAAAATCATTGAAATTAAAATCTGCAGAAGATTATTTCACGACTATCCAAAAAAAATACGAAGCCAAGTAACTTAACGTATATAACGGACTTCGCCCATATTTAGCTGTGAAATTCGACTCGACTGTTCGTGACACTTATGAAAATAATTCACAGGTGTACTGTAGAGGTTACGGGCACCAAATATGTCATGTCCTTTTACTCAAAAACAAGTCACCGCTATATAAATCGTAAATGCAGTTATAACGAATATATGTTAAATTGTGTCATAAAAATAGCGACAAGTTTATTTCCTGATTTCATTAATATTGGATTATTTAAAACCCACATTGCACCAATTTACTACTCGTATACTCGACTGTTTCTTTTCACCCCAGTGAAAACAAATTTTGTATAAAGATGATGATTAAAAGAGTATTGTAGCTAAAGTGAGCAATTACCCATAAATAATCGCTTTAATATATAGTTACATAGGTATTAATTTCGGTCTTGTATTTTATGTCTATTTTTACGAGTATAGTAGAAAGTAACAATGTATTTATTGTCGTAAGATAAAAAAACTGGCTGCTATAACTATGTGATTACTTAATCATAAAGCTCCGAAAACTATGCTTCTCCCACAATAACCGTCAATGTCACTTTACAAAATTGTTAATGTTTTAATTAACCGCACGTCATAGCTCAAAGCAGAGAAAATAAATGGCAAAGATTTTATCTGAAAGCTCAAGGTCTTTGTAATTATTTAAAGTTTCTCATACTAAGTATGCGCTAATTACCGAGAGAGACTAATTATTTTTATTTGTTCTTTTTTTGCAAAATGTACGATAACGTTCGTGTGATACTATTGTTGTTATAACAATAATGCATTGAACGCTTATGAATTTTTGGATTAATTGTTTTAATAAACTTCACATTACTTTCACCTTCTCTAATAATTATTTTATTTTGCTGCATAATACGAGGATAAAACAAGCTTTTATTAACTGACACCTACAATAGCAATCGTTGCTCGTTTAAAATATAACCATATAAGATACTTATACAACACATCATTAAATGTTCACATAATCTTCAATAAAAATTAATTACAAACGCATTAGAGTTTAAATTATTATCAGAATTATCTATCGAAAACCTATTGTTTGCTTGTCCACACTATATTTAGCAACATTACTAAAACCGGTATACAATGGTGATAATAATGAATAATAAGCTACCGGCAAGATGACCCCCGGAAGTTCGTCATAACTATTGTCATTTAACTGAGGGTCACCCATTCGAAATATTGAATCTCCGTTGCTAGTTTGTAGTAAAACTTAGGCAAAAATATATAGGATTACAATAAGAACTCAAGTTATTTTTTCTGATAATTTTATATGGGCAGCCTCAGATATAAGTACAATGCATTAATATTTTGTTGCCCAAACCCGATGCAGATGCAACTAAGCTCTATGCGACAGGAAATTGGCTATTTTCAGCAGTTACAGTGGACTATTTGGTGAACGGGTCGATACGCTAAATGCGGATCGTGCTAACTTCAAATTGTACAAATCGTTGCAAAAATTATACCTTCCTTTTGATTGTGTTTTTAGATTAGTATTCAATGTTAATGTTGCATATTATGTTTTATTTGCTGCTGCAACGTCTATTGATTTCTCTACGTGAAGTACTCTGATAATTTGACCTCCTTAAATGTCAGAACCCTTGAGAAGTAAGAAATAGGAAATAGTAAACGTACCATACAGTTTTATATTTTTTTATATTTGATTTTGACATAAAAATACTGTATATATTTTTATTATAATATTACAGTATTTTTATGGCAAAATCAGCTCAGTGGGCGTAATTGTAATAAAACGGTTGAACGAACATGCATAATCCGAAATTATTCATGATGCATAGAAAATCTCTACGAATGCTATACTCGTATAGGCGAATACTTGGTCAAACTATGAAAATATTTTTACTACTAAACAAAATATCGCCAATCTTTTCAACCAAATGAATAGTACTGTTTTAATAATGCATGATTAATTTATTCATTTTTGTGCAAAGATATTTCATATGTTTGAAATTGGTGATCATCCAAACCCTTATTATATCTTCATAAATATCTATGCCGAACTTAACACATATTTTGGACTATCGTTAACCTCAAGCATTGTGGCCGGACATGTTACATTAAATAAATAATCCTCGCTATAGTAATTATAGTTACAACTTACAAGGCGTCAATCTTTTGAAATCAAGTAAATATTACTCATTCGCACGTGGGTCTCAGTACCAGGCCTACGAATGCTCATCGCTTGAAGGTAAGATGAACTGCGCACTTGCGATAAGGCATTTAAATTAACGCAGACGACACCTACTTTGATTCAATACACAGAATGCCACATTTTCTTGTTTATATGAAAATTTAAATAGTCCTGGAAATAAGGAGCGGTAGTACGATTACATGTACTGCTGTTCCTGGGATGTAGAATCAGTGTATGATCTAAGACATATTAAAAATCTAATTACTATGGCAATGCGCCAGTACATTGTTTACGATTACCGAACATTTTATATTGGACTATTTATAAGTATTGGTAACATCTATTTTCATATACAAATAGGTATATAATGAGTTAAAGCAAACCGGATGATCGGATACATTGACGCATTTTCTTACATCATATTTAAAATTATTTTATTCGTAATGATAAAGAGGTATATAAGACGAACCACAGATATTATATGACGGAAAAGTCTGGCAAGTTAAATTTAAAATGGAGTGATTATCTTACAAGGGATCAATTATCTTATATTATCCTCTCAGTTTCGTTTCTTTCATTAAATAACTGCGATAGACTCGTATAAAATGAATTGTATAATATATTGTTATTAAAATTCCGTTTTGATTATAGTATATAAACAAGTTATCCTTGGCTTTATATATACTAAAATGATACTCATCTAAACAAAGAATTTATTCAGATTCAAAGCATGATTTAAATTAATTATACACTTGTATACGAAATAAAGCTATTTTAAACTGTTAAACAAATAGGAATATGTAATCAATACCGAATTTACCCTTGGTGTACATTACTGACGTTCTACGTGATCAAATAAAATCCTTTCGAAACAGAAATGCAAGACGTATACGAAAACAAGTTATCAAATATTTATAATGCATCCTCCATTTTGATACTTTTGAGTTTGACAACGGATTTTCTTTCCTAATAAAATACCTATTTTTTAAATGAGGAAATTTTCTGCTAGGTATTAGATATTTTTACATCTTAGAGTAACAACTAAATGTGATGTTTAAAGTCAAACGTAAATTTAAAAAAAAAAATTACGTACATTATACGTCGTCCAATCATAGTTACCATTTTTTGCGGATATTTGTGTCAAAATTCTTAAAATGTCTCTTATTTTATAGTTGTTTTAGTTTTATTTTAGAATACGCGCAGAGAGGAACAAAGTGCCTCTGATGTTCATCAGTTTTCCAGACACGTCCTAAGAAGATATATGTATTATACTCATATAACGTAATTCGAGTAATGAATTTAGCTTAGCTTGTTTGTATCATTTCATTCAAACCCAGAAATGTACCCATTGGTATATAATATTTAAAACTACCTACTTAGTTTGAAAAAAAAGGCTTGTTTGAATATTAAAAATTAAACGAGTCTTCACTTGTCCAAACATTGTCTGGTTAAGGAAGCTTGTTTAGACGTTCGCATTGACCCTGACACCTGCATCTTGCGATAGTCGCATTATTAAATTAATTTACATTGTTATATCAGATAAATCTGCTAATATAATTATCATAAATCAATGTTCTAATGATTAGTAGCAGTCAAAATCATGTCATAAGGTGTTAGTGTAAAACTTCAACATTTATTTAGAATATATAACAACACCCAACATAACGATTGAAACACTCATAAATTTTAGTGCTTTTTTCACAGAAAAATCCTCCACCTATTATTCGAAACAAAGGATCTATATACATGAATAACTTCGAAAGCCTATTCAAGTATAAAATGAACCTTTTGTTTTGTCGAATCCATCGTATTTAATGGATTCAGACACCCTAACGCAGTTTGAAGGGGTCCTAGGTTACCCCAGGCGTTGCGGATGATACCTAATGAATTCTCCCCCTTGGAGCAGGGCTGAAATGAGCTGAGCTTACAATTTAAAGCCACCGTCGCCCTATTTAATTAGAGCACTACTTTACGTAAACGCATTCCGCAAAATGCGAACATCACAGCTTTTTACGCATTCATGGTTGGTATGACACGACTCTCAATTATTAAAGCATAATTTTTGTTTAATTTAAAAAAAAATACAATTTCATAGATAATTCTGTAATTAACAACAACATTAAAAATAACTTCCATTCTATTGCTAATAATAGCAACCTTTTCTGTCCCTTAGTAAGTATGTTTTTATTCTTAAGACGGATGTAAATAAGTCTTATTAACATCAAATAGCATTAAAAACTGCATGGACAGATATTTATTGTATTAGGAGGTACAGCAGTACGAGTGAGTACCAAATAGGAAGTGAAAATTGCAAAGGCATGAGATGAAAACAGGAAAGAAAATCTCATCAAGACGACGGTAAAAAAATAATTAGTTTAGCTCAGTAACATTTAATTTCTTGTTTAAATTGCCACAGATTACGCTAATGCGTCGCTAAAGTTTATTTGCTTTTTGCTAATTACTTTTTCGTGGTAATGTTAATCATAAATTGTTTTTGCCATTACTTAAGTCACAAATTAGGATGCAATTTAGAGCGCGAATTTCTATCTAAAGGTACAGTTCTATGCTAAAGACTATTGAATTTCATGGTTTATTATATTTTAAGCCGTAAGCCTTATAAAACTTCCCAAAACAAATCTTCGATAACTTAATTGACATTCAATCTATCGAAGCACGTGTCATAATAAATTAGTGTACCACATCAGCAGTGTCAATTACGCAATGTGATCGAAACGATCACAATTTCCATAATTCTCATACATCACAAATCAGCTTTCGCCGGTTTCTCTGTCGGTTTAACAAGATCTCGTTGACCCCACTGTTATTTGGTTTATATTAATATTATATATGTTTATTAGTTTATTGGAAAACCGTAATGTTATATAAATATGTGTGAAACTACTCTGAATGCCAATGATTTAATTATTTATTTAATTGACAGTTCGTCAAATAGTAATAACACGGCATTACAAACAATAGTTTGAATCTCAGCAACAAATTCTAAAAAAATAAAAAATCTACGTTTGATCTTAGCTTTATACTGCACCATGGTGATGTGAGTGTCGGATACGTATGTTATCTATACTGTAGGATATTATGTGCACTCTATGTCTATTTATCTGTGATTATCTATGCTTTCTTTGGCCATTTGTAATCTGTATTTGTCTTTCTATAGTCTGTTAGCTTATCGGCTAAGCTCTAATTAGTCAAAATATAATAAATAGAAATTAGTCAAACTAGAAAACCATAAATATGAAATGAAAATGCAAATGAAAAGTTAAATGTTTCCTGAGTTAATTAGACATCTTTATATAGCTATCCTGTGACATACTTATAGTGCTTTTATTGCTTGTATGTACCGTATCGTGGCGAATTTTGCTCTATGCATGGCTAAAAGTAATTTGAATTTAATACTCGTGTGTAGAAATGTATGTTCCATCTGTTTTGGGATTACAGAAAGTCCACAAATTGTCAAACTTTGTACATAAATACAAAGATTGAGGGATTTCTCTCATTCATGTAATTATAAGGCTTCATGGAATACTGATGCAAACACACATCTAAGAATGCATTCAAGGCCATCTTTGGCGAGAACAGAAAGTGTCTCGCGTGATCGCACCGAGTATATCGTCAACATAACAATCAGAACGAATTGGTCCATTGCATCACACAGGAAATTTAACTGTACAGAAACCCATTGATATAAAACACGAAAATTTACTGTTCCATTTCTAACGGATTTGCAAATCCGTCTACCTTAAGTTATAAATACCACAGTTAGGTTTGAAGTGACTTTGAACTTTTTATAAGACATATAAATGCGTTTAATCTAACAAAAGGTGTGGCAAGGCCTGAATACTGTACCGGGTTTCAAAACCCGAAGACATGGAACATTTGTGAAACACAGCATGATACTTGCCTCTTGCCATATATTATCAAAAGAGGCATACAAATGTATCTGCCGTCCATTCGATGCACCCTTGCATTAGTTTGAATGGAATAAAGAGTAGGACGCAAAAAGTTTGCATTGAACTTATAGCATTTTTATTTACAACAACAAAATGTTGGTTTATTAACGCCTACACACGGTATCAAGCGGATGTTATGATGAAAAGCGCTATTTTAAGCACTAATTGTTCATTTGTGCACTCTGTAACTTTGTATGTCGGTGTAAAAGTATTTTCTTGTCTTGTGTTCAAGAGGCGTGAACTGTACAAGCATCCAGGTGTTTAAAGGAAGGGTTTGGTCCTGTTACGTAAATATCCTTAAAGGTAATTTGCGATATGTGTGATTTGAAATCATGTAGTGTAGATATATATATTTCCCATATCTCGCAAGGAGCAGACACTTTTACCTTTGAAGTGTTTGTATTTACAAATAGGGAAACTCTTGAAATCATTTTTCTTAAACATTAGCAGAGTAACAGTTTACCATTTAAACTGTCACACTGAAGTAACTTCGGTACGATAATTTGTTGTTACTAAAGGCTGAATTTTTTAAAGTTAATTTACTAACTCGTAATTATTATTTCTTTAACGTATCTAAATGGAAAACAAACCCGGGTGTGAAATAAAATAATCCAAATACAATTGATCTGTTACCAATTTCTGTTATTTGTTAAATGTAACTCTATAAATCCTAATTTAAGCCTTATTATAGATTGGCAAAAAATAGATGTTCTAGGGGTGCTCTACAATTTCGGAGGGTGCATACCATTGGCATTGCCATTGTGCATACAATGCATGCATTGCTTTATAGTGAAACCTTAATTTAACATATTTTCGTCAATATGAACTTAGTAGATTTTATTCGTCTTATCTTCTTCAAAAGATTAATTAATCAATTTAAGTACACAACTATTTTCCTACAAATAAGTAACAATTTAATAAATCCCTTACGTGATTGAGTGTGCGTGTCTTATCAAATTGTTTATATTAAGTAATACAAACGTTCTAAATCAATTAATTTACAAATACTACTATATTTTTGTGGCACAGTCAAGTCTACATTAGCTCTAATTACCCGTAACTTAATGACAAACCTCCAATGTTTTAATTTATGTACATTTACGTTCATCCGGTAAAATCACGATCACAACACACTAATCACCTTGGAATCGCACGACGTAACACTTTAAAGAAAAGCAACGTGTGCGTAAAAAAATTAAACCGACCGATCGATGTGTGTCGACTCGGAAGCGAGGTTATACACTGACTCGCGGGAGTCACGACTGGCGGAGAAATGCAGGGGCGTCAAATGCTTAATTGCATATTATTGTGATTCTTAACATTCAGATCGTGCGTTATGTCCATTAAAATTTTTAGTTTTGATGTGGGAATCAATCGATTCAATTCTATTCACCTACATTCGAATTTAGAACCACTTCGTACACAAAATCACATATTTAGTTATTCCATAACAGGCTTCATTTAATGTAAAGTCTTACTTCCATATTAATATGGATCAAATCCTGAAATTTTTTAACTCAAAAACGTATGTAAAACGTAAAAGTTATCAGATGTCGATTTTCATACAAAATTAATGATAGCTTTAAAAAAACCTTGCTTTTGTTAATTATGAACGGTCTAATAAGCATTGAATTGTAAAACTGCGTAGAATCTCAACAAGTAAAGATATTGTGTGTTCAACCAATTGATCAGCAATATCGTTCGGTTTCTTTATACTAAAATAAACCTGAATTTATTTGTTTTTAATGTGACGAGTGGTAGCCCTAAATAAACATTAGTGAAGACAATAGACAGTACATCCATCAGCGGCGCTGATACGAACAGACTGCACTGCTATGAATATTGAAAATCCTGACTCAGACACTGCCACCTTTGATCTGTTGCAAATGACGCAGGGATTTACAACACGCGCGAAGGAGTAAAATCTGCAGCCTGGGATAAGGAATACTAAAGATTGACAAATCAATCTCAGGTTTATAAAGCTAATTGGAAAACTACTGATATAAAACAAACACAAGCTCGTACATACTTAATTGTTCACACGTAAATTTATTATAAAAATTCAGCTGCTGAATGAAACGATGATAGTAATAATTTAAATTCGAATAACCTTGCACAAATAAGCCCCAGATGTCAAAAATCAATTTTGATAGACTTATGGTAAAAAATCTACGATAGCAAGTTTTATATTTGTAATAAACAATTATTATACGATTCGTCGACCTGTACTATATATTATAACCTATATCTATTTTCCGATGTTTCGGATGCCACCGATCACACTATCACGACTCTCTTTGCGTGCAACCAACCAAGTCTTCCTCCTTTTTTCCTCCCCCTTTTTGGCCCCCCCCCCCCCCCCCCCCACCCCCCCCCCCCCCCGGCTTTTGGGTTGGAAGTTTTTCCTTCCCCCCCCCCCCCCCCCCCCACCCAAAAAAACCCCTTTTTTGCTTAGCACTATCCCGGTGTGCTGGAAGACCGAAAACGCCGAGCTAAAAAGACCGTGCCGGAACATTCTTCTGTCTCATCGAGACATTACTTTCTCGGTGGACTAGCGTCGCTAATCTTAATCCCAACCAAGTCTTACGAGATTCATCCTTTGAGATTTGTCGCCTTACCCCCCTTAGGCAAAAAAACCCCCCAAGGGGTTTCCGCAAGAAACTTCTTTCTTTTCCCCCCCCCCAAAAGAGAAACTTTGAATGTCAATGACCAGTTACTTTCTGTGCGGCATGGTCCATTGCCATTGCGTAAAGAGAAAGGGTTTCTCTGTTACGTCTCATCATTTCAGTTTTCGGAGCGAGCTGAATCCGTTGCGAGCGTCCTTTTTCACAACTGCGCCCTTCAGAAGGCACTTTCTGCCTCGAACCATCGCTACTGTGACAAGTCTTAGCTGCCAATAGAGAGATTTCCAAAACAATACGACTTAGGGACCCAAGAAAAGAGCGTTCCCTCATCTTATCGGCCGGCAACGCACTTGTGAGACCTCTGGCATTGTCCATGGGCAGCAGTATCTTAAGATCAGGTAGCCTCCTCTCCGTTTACCAATTTGTTAAAAAAAGACCTCCTAGATCCTATCTATACAGTAAATAGATCTATATGGAATACAAAGTTCAATAACGTCTTTCTCAGCAAGAACATGCCTTAAAAGGAAACCAAGATTTCAAGTACGCAACAAGAAGAAACTTGACATTATTTAATACGAGAATTTTCAGATTATAAAATCAGTAGCCATAACGAGTTGTTCGAAATTTTCCAATCAAATTAATGTATGTTTCTTACGTTTCCATTTTTGCCCACTGTTACACAAGTAAGAATTGAATATAAACTTAATTTTTTCTGAGTTTTTTTTTTTAATATTTAGTAAAAGGCATGTTATCACTATACAAACGTACGATGCAATTGCTACCAAGCAATACGCATTAGTTTCATATAATAAATGTAACACAACGTCTTTGCTACTTTACGGTAATTAACAACATCACAGACAATGATAAGAAGAGGAGTTGTTTTCCTGTTCCTTATACATTGCGGTTGAAATTTTCAACTGATTTTCCTGTAAAGCAATACCTTCATCGTTCTAATTTTAAATTTACATTATTATTGATAAAGCGAATATGAAAACGAAACGAAAAATCCTGAAATATGAAGCGAAGTCCAAAGTTCAATTGTTTCAAATATGGATTTTTATCGTAAGTTATCACATCGTAAGTTTTATTGTTAACAGCGAGGAACTGTAAAAACAAGTGCAACACACGAGTATAATGATTAAAAAAAACTAACCGAGGTATCTAATTATTTAAAAATAACGGACTTTTTGTCCAGCCGTCTGACCTCTACTTGCCTTAACCGAAACAATAGTGTTCAGAAATTATGACAATATTAACCGCATTATGAATATTAGTATGCAGGTCAGATGTATTAACAGGAATGCCAATTCCTAGTCTCTGTGAGTCAGTGTTATAAGCAATGCAAGGAAATCATTAATTTACGCGTACTTTATTAAGATTTTTGAAGTTTTATTTCCAAATTATTTTAAACGATTAACAGCGACTAGGTTAATAATCTTGATAAAGAACAATATATTTCCTTAAAAAAGAGCTTATACCGACTTCAAGGCAAACTACATTTCACTTTTACCAGTTATACCATTTTTTTTTAAAAAAAGGACATCCACCCCATTTAATTACAAAATTAAAGGAGTGAATATGGAATATGGCACAATTGTCGTTCTTATCTCCCTGAGTACTGTAAGACCAAATTTATACACACTAAAGTGATTGATATTCACTGCCATCTACAATTGCAAATTGTCCACAAGCGTACAGAAATCTGCGGCCAAGTTACTGATTTTTTGTAAACTAAAAGAAGGTCATCAAAATAAAAATACTCGTCCAAAATTTTGCTGTTTGTTTTTAAAATATTTGAGTTTTATATATAGTCCAATGTTTAATATTTGTATTATGCCCAAAGGAAAAGTAAACATTTTGTGTCCATCTTAAGATATCTTTCAAATCTTTTACAAAGTGTTACAAAATAACCGCATTGAGGGCGGCAAAAAGTAGCGTACTAAATTAGAAATTTCTATTCCTCGCTTCACCGGTAACGTCTTCTATTTCCGAGTCGTCAATCGTCTTTTCTTGCTTTGCTGGTTCAAAAAAATCTTTTTCAAAACTAGATATTTTTACGTTGAGTTGAATATGGAATACTATACATTATAAGTATACTTATTTTAATTAAGCCATTATTAGGAGGTGAATAATGTTTTGAAATCAATTAATAAACTTACTTTTCCTCCCCAGAGGTAAGTCGTATATCTAATATATCTAATATCTCTGGTATAAATTAATAATGTGATAAAATTGTAAGTCAAATGAAAAGTTTATTATTTCGAAAAACTTAACGAATTATTTGAACGCCTTCTCTTGTTTTTGAAATTCCTTTGTTATAATCTAAGTTCTTCTTACACGCTGTTAAGTTTCAAATGAAAGTACTTTAAATGGTTCATTGTTTTAATTTGAGCATGAGACAAGGAAGCAATGTCAATTAAAGCAAGCTGAATGTACACTAATTGTATTCGCTTCAGTACAACTTGCGGCTTGCCAGACACAATGTTGTGTTGTGTTGCTATTGACTGAGTAGAAAAATTGGTCAACATTTGCACACGAATAGTTCAACTGTCAAATCTGTCTGTCTGTCAGCATACAAGCCCTCGGTAAAGTTTCACGGAAAAAAATCTGCTATTAGATTATTCTAATGGCATTATGGATTATTCTATCTTAATTTTTTTAATAATTAAGTATAAACTTATTGAATATAAAATATGAATATAACATGTTCTACACATTTTATATTCAATAATACCCAATTATAAAAACCAGCCACTGTATTTAAAAATGAAGAACTATCCTTGTTATCGATTTGTTAGACTGCCTGAAATCAAACAGCATCCTTATTTGAGACATATATCATATATCTATACTATGTACTGTTTTTATTTCGTATCTAACATGGTTTGTTAGATGGCGCTGTACACCATTAAAACAGCGTTGATACAACGTTTAGTTCAGCGACATCTTTTGTCAAGTAGAATTCTCTTTCATAAGCACAGTTTGTAATAGTTATACTTAGATGGCGCTTTTACACAAATAACACTTAATCATCACATTGTAGATGGCGGTACAAATTATTGACTCAAAACTTACACCTTCGGAATTCGTAATAAACAGGACAAGTGAGTGAGTTACATCTTTCCCGGCTTCACTACTTAGAATTATTATAATATATAACATAATAAATACCTTGTACAGGAAGGGCACGTAGTGATAAAGCGTCCTCTTCGATTTCGTCCTCGGCCTCTTCCTCTGTGATCGAAGGTGGAGCGGCCCAGCATCGTAACCTTACTCCTGGATTCCCAGCTTGTCCACCATCAATTCTTACTCGTGGTAAACTCCGCGTGGTATAGTCTCCATTGTTGGAATTCTGAAAATTAAAAAAAAAACTTTTTATTACATACAAATTTAAGAAATAAGACTTCTCCAAATTAAAAATATGTATTAATTTAAACTGTTATATCCTTAATATTGCTTAATGTAAAACTGGATTAGTCAACTCACAAATAAATTACTGATTAAAACATTAATTTCACTTTATATAAACGAACATAACTGGTTAAAACCACGTCTGCTCCCAAAGGAAAAACTACAATTATAATTTTAACTAACCTTATATCAATATCATCAATACATGCCGTTCCCAGAGGGTTATGGTTACGGTTTCACTAACGCGGATTTTTATACCTTTCTAACCTATATCTACTCCCTAATATTTCCCTTACTATAGTTATGGATCACATATGAGCCGTATTTTGAGCCGTTATCAAACAAATGTAATTTTTTTTAATAAATGAAATTCCTCAATCAAACTAAGTGTTAAAATGACCACACCAGTAAGCTATTGATTATAAAGTACACCTTTAGGGCAATTTGTATGAGTAACGCACAGATTACCCGTACGGAATCCAGAGCACGCAACCTTTACGTCTAAGTACTATTGTAAAAACGGTAGTGACAGGAATTTATATGATGTTGTAATTGAGTGGTATGTTATCTAACTTAATAACGGCAAAATATTTATGTAATAACCATTTGAGTTATGCCAGTTTTTGAGAAAGAGGATTACATTTTAGGATAATCATTTCAAATGTTTTTCTATTATGATGTACAAAATCTTAATTCAATGTTGGTAGACCAAATACAATCTTGAAGCTCTCGACGAAGTACCAGTTTAGACAGACAGCTACATACAATGCCTCAAAGTAACATGGCATTTCAATGATTATTCGTATAGGTGTTATCAAAATAAATACGAGTCCAATCCCAGGGTCGGTGTGTTAAGCCTTGTGAGGTCATATTAAACAGCTTTCTCTTACAAATTGAAAGAACACAATTAATCCTACAAGTTTGTTACAACTTATATGAATCCGAAAATGGAATTGGTGACATGATCGTGAGGTGTCGAGTACAAACCGATAAATATGCTCGAATACTATGAAAATGTTGAGCGAGCGCTGATTTTCGAAGATCGGTGTTTGAACATCCTGCCATAATTAGCATATCACGAAAGCCGTCGTGTCGAACATGGAGTGACAGTGTCATGCAATAGTGGTCTTTTGTACACACACTTGTGTACTCTCCTGGAGTTATTAGTACAGAATACGTGTCATGCCTGGAGTATGCTTATGCTATATAATTAATATTTTTGATGAGTGCTGTTGAAAATATATGGCCCTAATCCGTCGTAAAGATTGTATCATAATAACTTCGAATCTACGTTGAGCCGGTATATTTATAATTTTTTGTAGTTTATTTTAAATTTCAAGTTGTGCTGTAAATTCTACGAATATAGAATACAATATCCTAGATATCTATGGTCAATTCCCACGTTCTATCCAGCCCTTTCCATTGTGGCCTGAATTATTTCATTCGACGCAATGAGTTATGATCTCTTTCAAATGCAAGATTAACTTAATATACCTATTTGAAAATAATATAATATGTATACCCATAGAAACTATTCGTATTGATTTACAATTATTTTTGTGGACAGACATTAAAATATGAGCACATATATAATTATTTTTCTGAAACTAATTTTCTTTAATAACTTCTTAACTTATCAAATTTTTTTCTCATGGAATGGAATCCACATTTAGCTATATGACATGGGCAGTTTTTAAACACCTCTTTATTATTAAGAAAAACTTAACGCGGCTTCCACTTTTATGTTACGTTACAAGCCATTGCCGTTTAATTTCGTAAAGCCGTAATCTATTTGAAGAAAACCAGACCACGTTCATAAAACGAGACATTAATATTATAGAGACATAATATTTAAGGTCATCTGTTTTATTTGCTTAAAAGTTAAATTTAGCTTTACTGCACTTAATTGTTAAGTTATCAAACTCTCCCATATAAAGAATCATATTTCGTATGAGTATCAGACGAAATATTTTATATATTTTCTCTTCGCGGGCAGAAATAAGCACTTTCATTGTAAATCGTAGTGAGCAGGGTGGCACACCGAATACGTCAGCTTTTAGGACACAATGTCAGATACCATGCAATGTTTTTCTTGCACCAAGCACAGGGTCTCTGTAATTTTCAATAGTGATACCGACAGCAATATTTAATTTTTATCACGATCGATCACAGCAGCTACAGATACGTTAGATAACGTCATAATCATTTGAATCGGCACTTAGAAAATGTAACAGTCTGTAACGAACTGTATGTTTTGCCTGATTTTGATATCCCTCGTATACATTAGAAGGAAGTCAGTGCAAAAGAGACAAAAAATGTTTAACGATAAGATTTTCAAAGCTTTAGACAAATATTTTTCTTTAACAGTAAACATGTTCCACAACAGAGACGAAAAATTTAGTCATAGCCATAAAAATATTAATCAGAAACATAGAGCAATCATCATCTCATATTTCTTAATGATGTCACGTTGTTTAGTCCCATTGAGGTCAGGGAGGGACTTAATTGCGACAATATGGTAAAGTCTGTTATCCTAATTACTTGGCTATAAATAAACGCACTCCAATTACCACTGAAAAGTGGTATGAATCACTGGTCGTTTGTGAATATTTTTGTACGTTCGTACTGCATAACGGTTTTCATCGAATACACATGATTTTCAAGTGAACTCTTGTTGAGACTAGAACAGGACCGGTATAGCTTCCCGTAATTACCAATATGTATACAACCTTCTGGCCTGGTAAAATAATTGTTAAAAAGTGCAAATAATTTAACAATTTAAATTATAATATAACAGTATTCCCCTTTTCGATTGTCGTTAAATATAAATTCGCTACATTCGGTTCTTATTTAAAGACCTCACAAAAAGGAATGATTTTTTTGTCTCCAACAAAGACGGACTCCAGAACACAAATTTTGATTTTTGAAACAATTAAAATATTTGATCATAATTTTTTAAATGAAAGAAATACTTCTGTTCGTCTCAAGTTCTTTAATATGTTCACGTGACATTATGCTTCCAAAGAAATACTTCAGTTTTGAGGCATAATATGTAACAATTTGGTTAGTTATAGATTGCCCCATTGCATTTATGAAGGAAACGATTTCAGATTGTTTCGGCCCCAATCACGAACGGCTATGCAATGTCTTCCGTGACTCTGATACAATTTCCTGTCCGCATATTGTTTTCAAAAGGTTCTATTTCACAAAATATAATATGCGTGAATTTAATCAACATAGTATTGAATACAATAATGGATCATTTAATTTCCAATATTCTAGCAAGGTTTGAATAATCCTTCCTTGGTATTGAAATACTTTTAGAATAACATGTCTTTCTCGTTGTTCACTGAAAAAGTTACTTAGTCGTACTAACGTTGATTAGAATATCACTGTATACTTATATTTACTTAGGCTCTGTTAAGACTATTTTTAATATAACCTAAACACAATATGTCAGAATGAGACGCAGTTTTCACTAAAACAGAGTATACGAATAGATGTTTAAAGAACATACGATATAGTCATTATGCTTATGATTAGTTTTTCTCACAACTGCAAAACAAATTGAATCAGTTTTTCTGAAGAGTGATATTTATGGCCCATTGCGGTCCAAAACCGGGCGACATACGTGAATGGAAGATAGTTACCTGCCTTACCTTAAAAAGAAAAAGCGATCCGTATCAACAAGATTAAATAAATAGGGCCAAGTTTCTTAACAGATAATACTTGTGCTCCCTACATAAATCAGTACGCTTTAATTGTGCGAGACATGACGTACCATTAAAAATATATTGTTTTACGTATAATAAAAGCCAATTAAGTTTGTTTCAAAAGGCTGTATCTTGTTTTTCAAGCTTATTTGCCTGCAAGTTTTCGTCGTTGAAGTATGTACAGAGAATGTGACTGTAATTATGACAGATGTTGCCAGGTACATATAAAATAATTACCTCTTATTTTTCTATGCATGATGAATAATGAGCCTAAAAAAATAATTCACCCTATTGTTGATAATTACGTATATGTATATATATATAGGTTCTCATTCGCAAGTGCGAATTGTCCACATAATAGAAAATAAAAGACATTTTCCAGGTTATTATCATGCTGCAAATGTTAGCATCATGATGAAAATTTTTCTTTAAAACCTTCAAAGTTAACAGAACTTGGATTTAGTTTAGATATTTTTATGGTTAAAATTTTTAAACTCAGTCGTTATATAATTAATAGAAAATGAATCGTTCATTTCAACCTGAACGATTTTTTAGTTTAAAGAATTTCATAACCCCGATTCAGTTTTTTATGAACAATGAATTTGTTGTAGAAAAAATATGGGATATTTTCTTTGGACAGAGAGTAAACACATAGTTTATAAACTGCTTTTGGGGGTTCGATTAATATAGTATAGTAAGGAACAAAAGTTATTCTAAATAACACTTTATAAATGCACTCCCCTTATCGGGTCGTTGTCTATGTGCAATAAAAGTTTTGCACTAAAATAGCGCATTGTATTAAAAGCCTAGTTCAGGGGTGTTGAACATTCATAAAAGTATACATTTTATAACTTGATATATTATGTCACCTCACTATAAGTGAGCGGTGACCATGACATTTCATAAAACATAATGTTTGTATAAAGTAATTGGTAAACTACTTATTTTTGTCTTACAGTCCGGTCTGCTGTTAATGCACTTTCATTCTAAATGTTTTAAGTAACTAATTGGTTGACTTTGGACATTTTTGATTATACCCTAATTATGAAACAACTTTTATTAATGTAAATAACATTTCTTAAGAGGTTATAATTTTGTTAATTTTGTAGTCTTTGTATATTTCTTTCCATAGCAATTCCACTATTATATTATTAATTAATATTGTTATTTCTCTGTTAAGAATATTAAAATAAGAATGTTATAGAGATTGAAACTGCGAGATGGAAAAATAAGGCTGCATCATGAGAATTTTAGCGTTCTTTTAACCACATAACGTTATGTTCAGCCATAACAATGGTAAAAAAGTAAGCGTCATTATTAAGGTAGCGTAGATACTCACATGTACTTAATAAACATAAAATACTAGCCATAAAACTTTATTTTTTGCAGAAGTTTAAGATAAGCTAAAATAACTAACTAATTGAACTTTTTATATATTTGATATAACTCTATAACATTGCTCAAGTTAAGGTTAAGGTTTGTAATCCCTGCCCTAGACAGTCATTGTACGAAGTGAGAATCGAGATCTGATGGTTAGTTTATATGCAGTCGACATGACGATTATCCCTAGGCCGCCACTGGCTTGAAACCTTTGTTTTGTTTCACTCTATGAATAGAAATAAGCAACTTTAGGACTTGAAAATCAATATTATGTTGATTATACCTCAGGAAACATATCATGCAAACATTCTATAAAAAAAGTATGGATTTAATAATATTAATACGTTTGTGAAATCAAAAAATTAAAGTGTCAACTGTCAACATCGGAACTTTCAGCGAATCTCTAGTACCATATTACAAAACACGGACAGGGCAAACTATGATGATATTAATTGCTTCATCCTGAAGCGTCGGTTAAAATTAATTTAAATAGAAGTTCAACAACACGTGTGACTCAACGTAATGTACATCAAATAAATGTATATACGAAGATGTATTGGCTGAAAACACCAAATCTCCGGACTTTGTAATGACTGTTTTATAGCTTTGTATTGAATTGACGACTATAATATTACTATTAATAGAATCAAGTTAGTTTTTTATATAAACTATTTAGGGCAGCTTCATTTTCAGTTCGAGGACACTCACACAAATACAAGTATCAAAACTCTTGCATATTTTAGAACAGTAAGGAAGAAGAGATGCTCTAATTGAAATACAAAGAAAGGAGTAATTATTACCTTTTTCAGATGTCGTGAAACACATCTTGAGTGTTGAACACTTTAGTGGTTAACAAATCTGTTTTAACAAACCAAACCATATGGCGATGATGCCACTATACGAAAGAACCGATATATATATTTGGCGCAAATTCTTATGAATTCTTAAGAACCAACAGTAATATAAATTTATCACGTAACATGACTTTAAGAAAACGACATTACTCGGCGAATCTATGCTTTCTAGATAGGGTAAATATAAGCAATAATCTTACAATCAATCATACCTATTACTAAATAATGACATGCCACGAAACTAAATATCAAAAGTTCTGTTTATGTAACAAATAAATTAAAGAAGAATTTCACTTTTTAATGTGACCTACTTATATATCTATCGCATCAGTTAATATCAATGAGCATCGCGCACGATAATACAAAAATAAATTATAAGAATTCAATAAATTAATTACTATTATAACCCATATAAAACAGGTTGTAATAAATACACACTTAAAGAAAACTTGCTTTTGTTATGAAACTAATGGTTACAGTATTTAAAAAGTGAATTTGATTTATAACGTATAAGGAAACTGGGGCGCGTGTCATGCGCGATAAAAATACTGCGACTTATGAGTGCACTGTACTCAGGCGAACCATATTTAGCAACGATGTATTTGTAAGGGGACCTAATTTATACTATATAAAATGTAAAACAGACGTTACTTTAATATAAAGGGTTGAGCAGGAGATAAAGTATGGGAGTTATCATAGATAGTTGAGAACTCATTTTATATCCAAACTGAACGAAATTAGTGAAGAATGCTTTAGTAAAGAAGGGTTTGAAGGACCAAACAGATGAAGAAATTTGTATTTGGCGTGACCTCTAAGGGCACTGGCTAGACAGAAACCACACGTTATACTAAAAAACGCAATAATTTAGTTTTAAACCAAATTTATATCTTTGTAATATAGTCCAATGTTCAATAATGCAATATCCTTATTTAACGCTATCAGTTTATGAAACATTTGCAAAAGTTAATTAATCGCTGTCAGGTCTAATTAAAATTCATTCATTATCTAAAATTTACCAACACTTATCAATGAAACAATATCCGTTTGTACCGCTGTATATGGAGGGCAAGTGTCTACGACAAGTCGAGCAAAAAAGGCAAAAAGAATGGTATCTTGCCTCTACCTTACTCTCCTCAAATCAATTCAAATTTCAAACCCCTGTAATTTCGTTGTGCAAAATCTAAGAAATTTGAGCTTTTGAGACTAATATGGTGCAAGTCTTTCTGTGTATTAAGAAGTAAATAAATGTAAGTTTGATATAGCTGCTCTTATGCTAAATTGACTATACGGCTTAGATTAGAATCAGATTTTATTTTTTTCATATGACAGAACAACTGCGTTGTAACACATGTTAATTTTTCACATATAATGCCACTGATGGGTGCATATTGTTTAAATTTGTGATAAAACCATTTAAACAAGAAATTAACATTTCTATTTATAACAGATAACAACAGAATTTAATAGAGACATGCAAAATTGATAAATTTGCAGGAATACACAGTTCACACACAAAAAATGGCCACTACAACTTTTTTCGGAAATTAACACACACTTCTTACCTTATCCACGTAAAATCCCGGAAAAGACTGGCCGCATGAAAATTAAAATTAAGTATCATTTCCTTAAAATTAATATTAAAACGAATTTTATAAAAAAAAACAAACTAAACTTATTTAATTCAAAGTAATTTTTGTCTACTTTATTTTATCACTTGCAGTAGTACTCAATGAGGATATACAAAGTCTTAGATGAATCCATTACTCGAAATTAAGTCTAATTTCCTAAGCAAATAGTACAGTCATACATCTTCATCTCAGATATTATCTACATCCAGTAACACCGCGCTTCCTTTCTCATACCTACGACATCCTGCTATTCGATCATACTCCACTTTCCTAATAAAACACCGAGAATATTCAATGCATATCTTCGCAAGCATTATAAGGATATAAATTGAGCATTTTTGCACAAAGCACCAAAGGGGGACGAATAAATATATAATTCTATACATTAATTTGCGCCCAATGCACGACTCGAAACTGATTTTTACAGCTTTCACTGACACTTTGTTGGAAACATTTACATTTTATATTTTATAATTAAGAAAAAACAATATTTACTAATTGTATTAATAGGCATTAATACTAATATGTAGGTATGGTATTAATTAATAATAGATTTTGATTTTATTTATCCGTACAAAATATGTTCATGTACAAAAAATAATCTTCAATAATAGAGCTATATAACAGATTGTCTATCAACATGGCCAACTAAATGAAATTTGTCATAATAAATTATGAGTGAGTGACAAAGTTGTAAAAAACAAAGTAACAAGATATAATACGAAGGGAATTACAATATTCAAAGGACAGAATTACATTTATCTAATTTCACAAATAACGAATTTTACTATTATTTGAAATGTAGTAATGTGTCCTAGTAAGGAGTGAAAAACTCCAGAATCAACATAATGGGTTATTTGGTATCACTTAAGATCACGTGAAGGCTCACCTGTCCCTTTGCACCCTATTTTATAAAAAAATAACAGAAAGAACGCCGTAAAACGGCAATTTGTTATCTTATTTTGTAACTTAAGAAGACGCAAGTATAAGCTACTATATCTAACGTTAGGTACGTCGTAAAATTTCTGTTAGATAGGCTGTGTAATTTTGATTTATGTCTGAAACGCCTTAACGACAACTACGAAGTCGTGAGTCGTTTTACTCAAGAAGATAATAATCGTTGCCTTCAAATATTACTTGATTAACTTTTATTAGATGGTCACGTAGAGATTAAAAATGTTTATGAAATATAATTACTAG
Source organism: Pontia daplidice (assembly GCA_963693355.1). Lineage (NCBI taxonomy): Eukaryota > Metazoa > Arthropoda > Insecta > Lepidoptera > Pieridae > Pontia > Pontia daplidice. The sequence goes on from CAVNZL010000003.1 coordinate 3,766,931, forward strand.
TCACAGTCTATACATACGATAAGAGAGCAGCGTCTATAAGTATGATTTTATAAGTGTTTTGAAATCAATAATGTATTTTCAAAGTATTTCATACAATTTATTTTAAAAACAATTTTATATATTAACATTATAATATTTGCATCAAGCGAAGCAATACTGTGTATATTTTGTTGCAAAGAAATGTCCACTATATTTTGCCAAGTACTTGGTCATGCGAAGCTCATATTATCACCTGATCGCGACATTTAAATATCTGTCAATATATAAATGAAAGGTCATTTTGACAGAATTTTATTTTGAAAGTAAGACATTTTTTAGTTTGCCGTTCTATATAATAATGTCAAATGCGTACACTTTTATCAAGTAATGGATTCCATATACAGCCTTGCATTACAGAAAATGACAAAGCAATTTATGTTTTTCGACAAATGTACGGCGTATAAAACTACATTTTCGATTTCTAATAATCAGTTTATAGCAGCAGGCAGCAGTCTATAACCAATTGGTTTAATTGGTAACGTATCACAAATACGGAGAGGCATGAATAAGATTAATGAATAAATGAAATCGTGTTAAAGTTCTCAAATTACAGTACAATAGTATTGAAATATTACATTGGCAAGAAATCTTCAGATTTTTTATACTAATTAAAATGATAAAATATACCATCGTTGTTGCTTTTCATAGACCGACGATTTTCATATATACAGGACAATAATATTATGACAACATATTCTAATGTATAGGTAACACTTACAGCAAGTTCTTCGCTGGTGTACGCTGTGAGTGTACGACGGTCTTGCTGCAATACGCAGTAGAACGGCTCCCAAGAAGGAGGAACGCCTAATGTCGCACCGCTTGAAGCGCTTGATGCTACATCTGGAAAAATAGAAATATATATATTAATTATATTTTATTGTAGTAGGTTTCGGAAGAAAAACTTTGTGTCGGAGATCGGGAAGAATCCGATTGAACGATTTGACAAAAAGTATTGGCGGTGTCTTTTGAAATTTTCTTAAATATTGTCACGTAGTTTCTTGTCTTGCTTCAGGTCAGGCAATCAAGGCGCTTAAAACACTTCTCTACAATTCGAATGAATTATCTGAGTTAAACACATTGAATAACAGCTCTCATGGACGGGAGATTATTAAATAAATTATGGTCACTTAAAAGCCCTTATCATTTAAGTCAAGCTCAAGTTACATCGAATCATCAACTGGTGCTCTTAGTTGACTTTATAAGAGTACCATAAAATGACGCACAATAATAACTACAGGCCCCTAAAGGGTTTTGTTAAAGGAATACAAAAGTTTTTACGTCTTTTCATAGATACATGTTGAGTAGTAAAAATAAACTATTATTTCTATAAGATAATACCCGGAACGTTTGGCCGAGGAGAGTTATAAAGGTAAGCCACGGAGTTTTATAAAATACTGAATTCATTAAAAAATATACATTGTTACAGTGCTTTAAAAAGCATGACATCCTTAGCAGTTAAATAGTAGGCACGACTTAGATTAATGTCTTCCATTTAATTCATTTAACTCTTAACACCCAGTACAGTTAACAGCCAAGTGTCAGTTAAAGAGAAATGCTTTCAACGATGTTTGCTAAGATTCAATGTATATTTCTGTAAGAGTAATTCTTGAGCGACATTCCCATTTTTCCATAGGTTTTGGTATTGAGACAACATATTGCATTGGCATTTGATTAATGTAAATATTTTTTGTTTAAATAGAGTATAATTGTAATTAAAAGCACAAAACCACTCACAGATTTAATATGAGAATAATGATACAATTTTCTTAAGAGGCCCCGAGCAAAGGAGACGCGATGGCTCGAGCCATACATATATTATATACTTAAATACTTGATGCCTGTGAGTATACTGTTTATTGGTTTTATCTACAGGATTTACAAAAAATAATATCATTAATAAATTCCAACAATAAAGCAGACTACAATTATGTGAACTTAATAACAAAAAAGGCGGATGTCTGAATTTAAATTCATATTTAGATTTAGCAGAAATACGCGAACATGATGAATAAAGAGCAGTTAACACGATTGAATTGAAACGGGTTATTTTGTGTCGTCTTAAAGCTGGAATTTTAGGCTCTATTTTAAATTTACACGCATTTTTGTGTTCTTAAATATATTTGCTAAAATATCTTCAATTAGTTTAAGTGTCGATTGTAGTTGCATTTGATGAACATACCTTTGTAAGTGCCTAACCATTTGTTTTTGTTTTGCTATTTCATTATAATTGTTATGCAAACTATTCTATTGTAATGCCCGTGAGCATTACTTATTGTATAGTACGGCCACATTAAAATATTATTATGCAGCTATTCCTAGACAGTTTTACGGTTCCTGGCAGAGGCGATTACTGAGAAACAATTATGAAACGAATGATCGATTTTGCAAGAAGCGAATTCATGGCCCAATGCGACAAGCATATGTGTTTACTCCCAACCACAAATGTGTTCGCTACCCAGCCTGATTTGATATATCTCATCTCATAGCCGAATAAATTGGACCCCAAGAAAAGACGGGACATAAGACAACTTTATAAAATCTAAATATTATAGAAAAGTACTTGACAACATAGTAATCATATAGTCTGTGATGACTAAATGTATAGAACGAATATCACTCGCTTTATTCAACTATTATTAAAACCTTATCTTTACCATGATCTTCTAGTTCAGCTAATTCGATCACAGAGGGTTCGAATGTATTATTTATATGGTGATCTATAATCGAAGATTTTAACTTGTCCTATTTTTGAGCATTTTACGATCACATTATTATGAATCTTCGGTTTTCGTATCGGATATCCTTCAGACGGAGATTATATGTCGTCGACATATGAATCTTAAAGCTTAGTCACTTCATTGAACTCAAAAGTTCCTATTATAATGCTGATTTATGCAACGCCACGCGAACCTACAATGTAACTTCAGTAAAGTGTGGGAGGATGTTTGCTGTCCATATTTTTCGCATAAAATATGTAACCAACCATATTTTAAAACAAAGTATGCCCTGCCGCTCCTGGAACTATATGTATTTCATGTTCATACGAAAATTAAGTTGTAAATAAGGAAATAGCAGTACATATAAACATTTAAATGAACGAATTATAATATATTAAATGTCCAACTAATATTGCATTACTATTATTATTATTGTTTAAAACAAGTTTCAAAGTAAACAACTTTCGCAATTCTAAAATAAAATTACATATCTGTACCTGTTAAAATTTACCCAGATATGACATTGTAATTGTCCTTTCTTGCGTGTTAATGTTTTATACGTGCACGGCAGGACGATAAAGTTAAATAAATTTTGCTTATATTAACCGACCTCCAAGCTAAATATTTATAATTAAGTTATTCAACAAATTCATGTATATTTGGTGATTTTATAGTACTTAATAAAATGAGAAATTATATCTAATGAGACTGCTTCTACGCTTTTTCAACTGAGCCCCGATCTTATAGCTCATAAAGTTATGCGCTTAAATCTGAATCTCAATAATACGAACTCGTTTACAGAGAGAAATGAAACACTATACAAGTAAACGTACATAAAAAATGTGATAAAATAATACATATGATTTAAGATAAATATATTTCACATCTACTGCATATAATTAATGACCTGAGCATACTATAATCGTATCAGTTAAACAATTTGTCGAATGATAACATTATAATATCAAGTAAGAAAATAAATCAAGACCATGAACCATTTTTAAAATAGCTTTCATATGTCAAAAGTGAAGTAATATGTCACAATGACATTTAATATTCTAAACAAAAAACAATTTTCTAACTGGTTTCCCTAGCTGAGTAAGTTTTAAAGGTCACGTCGTCACACAAAGGGCTTTGACTCACGCTGCAGTGTAGACAATCGCACATGTTGCAGGAAGATAGGAATATCTGAATTAATTTGACTATCCTTAAATTATATTTTATGAACGTGTTGTTAATGAAAGAGATGTTTCAAGATTGTTTATTATGGAACCGAGCGCTTATAGCAGTTCCCTATTAAATATTAATTTTTTTATTTCCCTTATAAATGTTGTTTCATTTTCATTAATAGAAAACCGCCTGATGAAACCGCCGACGTACTCCTTGGAAGAAATATGCACAAAATATGATCTTAATTGTAGATTGCCTTTGCAAGTATCGAAGGCACAGCAGTTGTAGTTATATTGGAATAAAAGATGTTTTAGGGAAATGATTGATTTACTAAGTGTAGGTAATAAGGATTAATTTCTGTGTTGCTATCGACAATGACAGTTCCTTGTAGAGTCAACTTAGTTTCAAGTTTTTAGCAACATAAATATATTTTAATCCTAACAATCCTATAATTAAATTATATCATGTCTTGCAATCCTAACATACCTCAGTAAAGCATTGCCTTTTTTTCGATTGCACTGCGACGCATTAATGTGGTATGCAAAACTCTAATTATAACTTACGCATACGTTTATTGGCATTGAACTTATACAGCGTGAGAATTTTTCACTTATTTCAATGTTACACAACGTAAAAACATGTAATCGCTACATGAGCACTCATCGCTCCACTATTACTTTAATAGGTTGAGAAACTAATCTTGGACTACTTCTCTGTTAGTGAATTAAAATAATGTAATAGTGATATTACAAATAAGGAATTTACAACCCTCATTTTATAAACGCAACAATACATATTATAGGATATCAAATACTTTTGGTGCGTAATTCCTATTTCCTAATTATATACACATATATAAATACTGTTCTCGGATGTACGTGCCTCAAGTTTGTATATTAAATGACTCTTACATAAATCTCAAGCACGACACAACAAGTTTCGATTAACAGCGTGATTTAATAAAGAAATTCGCGCCGCTTTTATTAATTTTAAAGCTCTTTAACTTTTTAAAGTTTTTAAAGCTCTTTAGCTATATAGAATAATCTCGGCATTACTAATAGCAAAATCTAGGAATTCTGTGTTTGACCAAACAAGATGTAATGAATGCTATTAGACATAATTGATGAACAATAAGAATTAATTTTACAATTTACATAGTGTAGGCGGCAAGGGGCCAATCTCGTCCCACATAGAGAAAGCTTCGACACAAATAGACTGGAGCCAGTCTAACAAACGAATTAAGATTAATCTAAGCGTAAGAATGATGAATGAAACAGGAAGTATACTTAAGTAATAAATGATATTAATATTATAATCAACAATGACTGTTAAAATAAAAATAATAATAATTAAAACTTATTCACTTGAGTATATTTAAAAGTTTGGATCCTGTGAAATGCAAACATAACCATTTACTTAAATACTTTTATATTTTAAAAAAGGAGATCAACACTGAAATACCATCTGTATATATGGGCTTATGTTATTAACAATAACTGTGTATGACTAAGCCCCGAATCTAACTTGACTAAGCTGTACCATTACACATTATTTTTATTCATAATATCTAAATATATATATATCTCCTTGATGTGGCCAATTAACTGTAGTGATATTGAACCCACCGAAAATAAGAATATGCTATTATTATTACGCCAGTTACGCCAACCTTTTTTTCTTCCAACTCATAAAGAACTATGCATATATATGCAGTATTCAACCGTGAACACTACTTCATCTTAAGTTACATATGACATCCAACGTAGATGAATCACACAATGAATGAAAACAAATGTATCAGCTGAAAGCGATATGCAATTTTATGCCTCAGGAAACATACCATTATAAACACAATGCATTCCCACAAATGCGCGGTAGAATTTAGTCATAACAATTATTATTTTACAAGCATTATCGTTGTAGAATTTATTTACCATTCATGGGTAAATTTGGTGATATTTAAAAATTTGGATCAACAGAGTTAAGAAGAGTTATGTCTAATTTCTAACAAAAAATTGTTACGCCGTACTGTCAGCGAACGAAACATTTTTTAGATTTATATTTAGCACTTCGGATTTAGTTTCCACTTTAGTTAGATAGACGGGAAATGATTGGTATAAGCTAGTTGTATGTAATTAGAACAACGTAACACATTAAAAACGGAAGAGTTATTCTCATAATTACTGCATAATGGTAGAGTACATGACATAGATGTCATACTGCCATAAAAGCACTTTCACCATTGATGTAGGTCTTAGCACAGGAAGCACGTAAGCTATTTCCATGAAGATGCACTTCCTCTAACACATCAATACAATAGTTCATTATCATAAATCGAAGCCAAAGACGCAACACGGCGACACTCTTTAAGAAAATAAATAACATTACTAAAAATCCACATATGGATCTGAGAAAATAAATATTTATAAAAATACAATAGGTGTTATACGAAGCAGGAAAATCGATAGAAAAAGTGGAATAAAGGGGAAAGTATGGCGATGAGAGAGTATTTGTCGAATATACCGCTAATTATTTTAAATAAAAAACTGTTTAATCCATGGTTGTGGTCTGCACTGAAGCATACACATACACATCTTAACCAATTACTTTACATTATATCTCTTCAGCCGAATTCATCTAGTCGTGCCCATTAATAAAAGCCGACTTATTCTTAATACGTCACGTCGCAATTGGTCTCATTCAAAGCGGCGTCAAAGAAATCCTTATGAATACCCTATTCAATTTTTCAGTTCACTTGTGGCACTATGAAAGGGGATTATTTACTAATGGTTGAGTTCAAGTCACGAAACGAACTACGCCCCATTCTCATTACTATTCAAATATTAGGTACGAGCATATAGGCTAGAAATGTTACCGAGGCATGAAACTTATTCGGCTTTGGGTTACCATGATTGAGTTGAAGATTGTAGCCTGAAAAGTATGACAATTAAGAGAAATTATAGAAATAAACAATCTCAAATCTATACTAAAACAAGCATTATCGATAGTTATAATGCATGTTTCAATAGTAATTAAGTTTTGAATTATGAATATCCCTGACTAGCAATCCCGCTAAAAAGGCTACAGTACTACCTTATTCGTTATCGCATATAAGTTTTGCTGGAAATTTGTATGAAATCGACACTTGCGTATACCGTAAAATAAACTAAAATTCAGAAACAGTTACGTATTGCTATACGAGCATAATACCTGCAAGATTTTATATAATAAATTCGTCACTTAGATAACATGAGCTTGGCATGTACCATGCTTGTTTAAAATTCAATTTAAATAAATTATTTGCACGCCTTTTCTAGGTAGTACAAAGCTATTTGGGTTTTGTAATAATTGCAACGTTCAAATTTACAGGCATCGGAATTAGTCTCTTATTAAGGAAACAGCCTGTTTTAATAAAATGCTGTTTACGGTATAATTAGTATGACGTCACTTGAGATGAATATTTAGCGCTGAACCAGTTTGGCGAGTGACCGCAAGCCGTAAATACAGGTGCGCGTGCGCATATTGCAAGCTGCAAACGCGGTTTTATTACACAAATTATATATGGCATTACAATTGTTCTCAAACATATGCTCATTCTTTAGAATTTCGATTTTTTTTATTAAATTGAGTTATAATATAAAAACGAGGTTCATAAAAATGTCTCGTGTGCCGACTGTAGATTAATTATTCTTAAACCACATACATATTTATAATTCTGATGTCTAATGTAATGTAAAAAATATATACATAATTTATCTTATGTTAACTACATATTTTCAAGTGCCTTTTTAACGCTTTAGTTACCAACTAGTGTATTAAGTATATTTGTTACACAATTATACTTTTTACTATTAGTTTTACTATTAGTTGGTAAATAAGGATTTTTAAATACTTAAATTGTTACATGAACACACGGTGTTTAATACTTGTCAAACTTTTAGTAAGGCTCACATAATAATTAAGTCGAAATAAATTATTTAGGCTGTTTTTTCGTAATTTGCAGATTTGAAATGTTTTGCTGTAAAGAGCTGTAAATTAAGTAAAACCTATATAATAATGAGACAGCAATAGAGTAACGTGATATGATTCAGCACATGATATCTATAATTCCCACAGTCACCGCTCGTATTTAATGAAAAACATGGAATCTTATTACGTAGCCTTGACATAAGTACGGCCGTTACGAAACATTTAAGATTTATTTTAATTTTAAGAATTATTCGTTATAAAGCGCCAATATAAAGCAATTATGGGAGCTTAATGGGACGAAGTATACATTTTAATGAATGAACTTTTTTATTTGTTTACTTAACAAAAAGTAAGCATTCGCTAGGAATGATACGAACCGAAACACGGTCACTAACTACCAACTTACTGCATTATTAACCCTGTAGTTTGAGAGAATAAAAGATACTGAAAGACGTCTTCCCCGTTCCAAGTTCTCGTATGTATATTCACATACGTTATTCTTACATAACAAAGAAACATTAGTTATCGAATAAAGTGGACTTCATTTCAAGTTTATCAGAGTCTTATCTAAGATCTGATCTGAAATCCTTTAATAGGCTCTGCCTAGTATTCCCTTAATCGATACTTTCCGTCAGCTTTATAATTATACCTCTCGATTTCACAGGATTCATTTGACAATACTCTAGCAATATCTTGAAAATCAAGTACGAACAGAAGTTACGACAATGACCATTATATACAATGTTAATTCTGTTTTATAGAAAATGGGCCTATTTTTAAAGAAATAATATTAGCTAAAATAAGAGTGATGAGGTTAGTAGATTCAATAAGTACCTAGATAATTTTATAGTACGTTTAAAGTAAAGGCGAGAGAATACTTACGCTATTATTATATTTGGTCCTTTAATCTATAATACCACCTTTACCCAGGCAAGTGTTAAACGGTTTTGCCAATATAGAGAAAATTACAAAATTACCTACATTTCATTCGATAAAGTAAATACTATGAGTAATAGTATAATTTAGTAGCAATTATGCATATGACTAACAACTTGAAATGACTTTAGAGGCTTGGCACGTAATAATCGAAATTTAAATCACATCAAAACGAACATAATTAGATACCGTAAGCTCAATTTCATATTGTTTCGCACACAAATTGCTCTCTATTACGCGATCGCTACACCGCAATAACTGTCTCACTCAAATGTACTGTAAACTGCACTATTTGGTACAAGAGAATATGCTAAGAGTTTAGGGTTAAATTAATTTTAAAGACCATTTCACCCAGAACCGTAGTAGTTCTATTCATCCTTCTGAGTTCTAGTGCCCAATAACGTATTTTATGCACTAAAGTCGATACTAGAAGGCTGAAATAGTGTGATTTTTCATATTAGCACGGCAAGGAGATTTATTAAGACAAAAAAAATAATTACATTATTATTTTTAAATAATTATCTTATTCCGACTACTTATGTCTTATGACTCCTATGAAAAATATTTACGTTCAAATTATCAAACAGGCATGAAGTATTTCTGACAATACGAAAGTTATTTGAGAATGAAATCGAAAGACGCTAGCAGTTGAAGCTTGCGAATGATTAGCTCCTCGCTAAATAGTCTCTTCACAGGAACACAGGAAGTTACTAGAACAGTATATATACATGAACTCCTCGATATTTTCGTCTAGATTGGTCAATATTATATTTTTTTTTCTTTTTGGTATTAGGTATATATACTGGCCGCTATCACGTCTGTACATGAGCCTAAAGAGATTTACTAAAAATTATATAATTTTTGTATTGTCCTATGTTCAATAGAACACCATAACAATGACCGTGTGTTGTTTATGACTTCGCCAATTGTGGCCAGCAGCCGTGACCTTACAATGTATAACAATGGTGGCACTCAGTTTTTAAAAGCTTCAAAGCCGTAACATTTATTTGAAATTATAAAATTTACAAATCTACTTAATCCACTGAAATTTTGTAATGGGACTATTTATGTGTGATTTTAGACAATAGATATCAGAATAGAGGACAATACTATTTAACTATCTGTAACAGGTGTATGTTGAAAACACACACATTATATATCTTCCTCTGAAAATGATATTTTGTGGTTTTCTTCTGAGTGTTATTACCAGCGAAACAGCTATATTATTCTGAATTGATAGATACAGAAACCTTATTGCCGATTTGCCTAAAAATGTGTTAGGTTACTGGATATAACAATATTATGCGATGTATCGAACGCGAGCTATGAAATTATATTTTATGCTAAAACCTGATTCCATAAACCAGTTATCAAATCCCAACGGACATTAAATCGAAAGAATTTTTAAAACGATCTAATAATACGTTATTCGACATAATAATCATTATTCGAAAACACTTAAGACTTATGAAAATACGTGATGATCCACTTTTTTTCACTTATACTACTACATTACTTATATTTTCCCAAATTTTAAAGGCATAATTTTGTATTCGTTTTTATGCTATTCTAATGTAGAAACAAAAATGCTACTGGGAGTTGTTCTTACCTTATATATAATATAATTATGATATTTAATCAGAATCAGAGATTCAGACACAAAAAAATTATAGAAAAACGAAGGGAAATTTAACTAGAGTAGCGTATTTATTAATAAGAAAAACTTACTATATAAATGATTTTTTATTTTTAAATAATTAATAACTATAATGACGAGCAGTATTTTTAAAGTGAATACCCAGTTATCCCTATGTGGAGCTATTGTTATTGTTAAACGCAAAGCTTAATATTGGGAAGTTCCAAAATTTAGACATTTTTTTCAACTTTATCAGATTGTAAGTGCGAATTCTTAGGAAGAGTTTTATAAATCTATATTATGTATGCGGACGCAATAGCACCGTTAGTCTCGTTCATTATTCATTAATGAATTCACGTGCATCTTTATCTTGTACGAGATCTATCGGATTTGCATGTATGTTAACAATCGTCCTATCTACAGGTAATTAGAAACTTGTGAATAACGGTATCTTCAGCGCTACCACTCCCATAAAAGCTCAGCTTCCGTGTTGAACAGTTTCATATTAAGATACGGTTATGTCTTAATAGTGACGGTTTTGATTTAGATACAGGTCCATTGCCTCGTCCGTAAGTCATGTAACTAGGCAAAACGTGGAATTAACTTACTAGTTTTTGAAAATGGTATTTTTTAAATATGTTAGTGTCGTTATAACATTCATAAAAGCACAGAATAACTCTTTATTATGGTAAATTTTCAGAAATGTATGTATTGATATGTTATACGCAATGTAAAAATGTCGATCTGATAATAGTTACGCAATACGATTCGCAAGACATTCTTCAAGATGTACTTAAACCTAGGTTAAGCCGTGATTTTCACAATAGCTGACTGATATTGCGACTATGACAATGACTTTGAGTGATTGATGCGATAGTAATTCCGCGCACCGTTGCTCGTATCCAATACAACTGGTATGGACATAAAACATATACCTTGTACCAAGTTCAATGACGTTGCTTTAAACCTAATGACTAACATATTATTATTTAATTATGGAGCTACCCTTAGCATAACATGCGACATACCATTGTTCGAGTCCGTAAGCACATGCAAAATTCCACACAGTGTCGCTGCGACTGAGCTGTTTTGTTCGATGGTTCCTTTAGCATCGGTTTGAGCTGGCTCAAATAACGCTAAGTCCAATCCGTCCATATCACTTCGGACCGATACCCTATCTTCTTCGATAACTTCATCAGAAAACTGTTCAGGTGACTCGACCTCTTTAGGACTGCGACTGCACACGCCATCACTGAGTGGATCGCAGCAACATGTATCAGAGAAGGGTTCAAAGTCTCTACAATCAAACTCGCATCGCTCAAAACTGTCACAAGTACACGATGACAAAGCATCTGACTGCGAGCCATCCACGACAAACAAATTTGCTCCATTTATGTCTTTCTGTTGTGCTTCTTGAGTCGATATAAAAAACACATTAGATGCGTATGGCACTTTTTGTTGCACGACATTACTACTATCCAATCTCTCGTTGGAGAAATTAAGATCTTTTTGGTGCGCAATACTTTCTACGGGAGAGCGACAGTCTTCATAACGAGCGAAACTCGATGTGTCGGTCAAATTCGAAGATCTATCTACGGAATATGCATCTGCGTAGGGATCTCCGGCATCGCTGTGTGGTAGGCGGTATGGAACGTGGGAGCGAGCGCCGTGGAAGATAGTTGTGTAAGGGCAAGTATGCAAGGGTCGGGAACGGTCTGCACGACGAGGATAGCTAGCGGCGAAAGGGTCACGAGGTGGAACCCCTTCGGCTTCGATGAACGCCTCACTCGTCGACAGCACGTTGTAACGCCAATCGGGCATCGCTAAACACCATCACTCCATTAAATCACTAATACGAATCTCTTCTCCTCATAGTTCACTAAATATGACCCACTTTCTAGTAACTGAGGAAAATCAATTTCACTACGGTTGGCATCCGCAACTGCGCAAATATTAATAAAAACCAGTTATGCACTTAGAATGACATCATTGTACGCATGATTGTTTCTGCATGTTGAAAGCCTAAATAATTTTATTAACCTTATTCATTGATACAAATGCATTAATAAGTAATTAAACGCATTCGTATCGTGTACTCTTATCGATGATAATAAATTATGAATTAATTTATTACTCATTTGATTAAAAATTAATAATCAGTTACTAAGTATGAAAACTAAATAATTATGGTGACAAATTATTCGATGATATGATTTACACATTCATATGTATATATCTAATCGAGAATAAAACATTAGATATTTCACTCGAAATGGTTAAAGTCAGATATTGCTAAAATTGCAAGGCTAAAGACAACAACTATCGATCACTTACAACATTTAAGGCTAATTAAAAATCTTTAGATATTTTTAATATTTCATCCGGTAAAGTGGAATTGTGTAAGTATAAAAGGTCAATGCCTGAGAGTCGTGCTTAGAAAACGCAATTATTTTGTAAGTACTTTGAAATTGTTATAGCGGACTGATAATAACAGATGCGGGCCTGTCCAGTCTTTAAGCTTATTGTGCCAGAATAGGCTTTCGTGAAAAGTGAATAGTTAATCGTGTTTAGTTCGTGATGCCCGCAGCCACAGATCATTATAGATATTGCAGCCGGTTCGGTAAGAATACACTTCGAACACAACTTATCATGAACACAAATAAGAATTTACAAGAGCTTTATCATATTTATATCGTTATTTTTAATTTATATAAACGTAGGTAGACGTAGACGTACACGTAAATAGTTTTGTTATACTATTTAATTTACTTCTGCGGATGGGATCATATCTGACTGTTTCTAACTTTGACAATCTTTATGAAAGTTTTTCGATAAATTGCTAAAATATTGATACAGTATTCTATATTAAACGTAATAGTTCATACATCGTTTTAATTTAGCCATGCACAAATACTCTGTACAGCACTCTATCAATAACAAACGTAATGCCAAAAGTAATAAAACCGTTAAAAAACACTCCGCTCGACACTGTCACAAAAATTATTTTCGACATGCGTGCGCGCATAAAAACGGTGCGCGTTCCAAGTCGCGCCCAGGCAGACTGAAAGCTAAGCGCTCGGCGCTTACCGCGCAAGGCGACTTAATTGCGAGTTCAATTTTGAACACATTTTTGCTGGTTTGACTAATGTCAAATGAATAATTTCAATTTTCTTACAAAAACTTTAAATTAAGAAATTCATTTTTAGGATTCTCTTTAATAGAAACAATAAGTTTATGATACTTAAATGTTTTGCTAAAATACGCTTACGTAAATACATATAATATTGATTCGAGCTATTCGAGAACGTACTTCGCAGAATGTGAATTAAATTCACTTATTCTTTGCCGATAGTAAATAATACAGTAATATAGCAAATTAGTCTACATCAAGTTTAAATGCGTTTTTTTTTCTAATATACATTTGAAACCAATAACACCATTTAAGGTCACATTTACGGTGCATTACATATTAAATAATAGCCTGAAGCGAGAGGATGGGACTGGCTCATAAACACAGTACAGAAACGTGTCGTCGTAAGTAAAGGTACGGTTTATGTGAGCCCTGAATGTTAATGCTAGCTGAGAAGAATTAATTGTATAGTATAATTTATTTTTTAGTTGTATATCCTCGGAGCATATATTCAACATTTCTTGATATTAATATTGAACCAAACAACATGTCATACGAAATTATAACATATAAATGATAAATGATATTTAATTAAAATATTCACATGACAAACCATTTCTTTTTGCAGAAGATATTTTATATCTAATAATTATTTTAGTGTAAACAAATACCTACCCAAGATAGCTTTAGTTAGCTTTCCTTCGGTCGTGTCGGTTAAAAATATCCAGATGTCCCAATTTGAAACAGCGATGACAATTAACAATCATAAAAAGCATTCAAAACTATTCATGATATTATCCTATTTTAATCCTATTGTTGAATTTGATTTAGCCTTATCTCCGAGGGGAAAAAATACTGGGGGACACAACCCCTTATTCTCCTAGATAAGTGAGATAGACCTACCTGTAGTGAGAGAGATATACATTTGTGTAAAGGTAAGTAAGTAATCCATTTCGAAAAAGTACCATAACATAACTAAATTATTATTTGTATCATACAACATCGCAGTTAACTAGAATCATTTTGAATCCATTCACTTGACTTCCACTGTATAGGGGGCAAGTTAATTTTTTTATCTGATAGTTAAAACGAGGGTGATTTGAACCCCTCGGGTGTTCTATCAGCTATCACAAGCAAGCAGTATCGTCTCAAACCAGTTTGTATTTGCATTCGCAGATCAAGTTTAGATTTATTACCTCATTTCATGTTTAAACATTTAAACTTTGGTTTTGCTTGTGAAAATACCAATACAAATAAAAAATTCTAATTAAAAGTATCCAACAACTTCATTAGTGTAATCAAATTCATAAGGATCTATCGGATTAATTTAAAGTCAGTGGTAACGTTCGTGTAACAGGGACACGAAATAATATAAACTTCAAATAATATAACGATTTTGTTGAAGTTTAGTAAAAAAAACGATAAAGTATAACACTAAAGTTGGATCACACGGGAAGCTACTATGTGTATTGACAAACTAAGCTTATGAGGCTCAGTTTACTGAACTCAAAGTCAATATTTTCTAAGAGCATCGGCAAATATAGAGTATCGTGATATCATATTTCAAATTAGACTGATTTTTTAGTAGCGTTTCAATGGTTTGCAATTAATTTATAGTTGTGGTTTATACAGTACATCGACTTCCTAAAAGCATCTCATCCTTAGCGTGTTTACATGGAATATTAATGTAGTGTTCTTTGAATCGAATTCAACACCATGTAACTACTAAGTTATTACCTATACATATAATTGCTTACACTAGTCATAACCTTATTTATATAGTATACACAATACATATTATTTGCTATTTAAAAAGTTTGAAGAATATATATTATATGATTACAGGTGTGAAAAAATAGCAGCTAAACCTCATTGGGTTCATCAACTTCACAGCAATTAAAGAACAATGACGCCCACTATAACACCAACATCCGTCATTTCAAATCACCAAACCATTAATCGTGTTGCAAAAATTCTTACGAGTGAATAATAATTAAATACCATCACACAAAAAGCATGCATAGGTAATTAATATTTTAATTGTTTTATAAATATCGTTTTTTAAATACGAGTATTTTAAATGTAAACTGTAGATGTCAGTACATACGAATGTAAAATATACGACAAAATATCGATCTCCAGCAGATCCAGGAATAACGTTCGATATGGTTTAGGACACTAGTATTTGGGTATATATAATATACCTACATATGTATAATTAATTTCTAAATCGTACTTTTCGAAAAAGTATTTACATTTATTAATGAGATTTTTAATGTCTGAATTTTTATTAATAAGTTACTTGTTGTTTGAAAATGCATCTACTGACATCTAGTGAAATAGATGCATTTACGTACGCCACTATATTTGTAAACACAGAGTATAGTCATTACATAGATGGCGCTATCACACCTCCTTATTGTGTCTACTCATCAATAGATGGCGAAGCTTATGAATTAATATTATAAATAATATATTTGAATGTTGGAAGAGGTTTATTTAAAACTAATACTCAATTGTTCTTAGTGTAGCGTGTGTTCAAATATATGTCGCACTGAGAATAAATAATTGAACAAAGTCTGGCACGCCGATACAATGTAGCACATCTTTGTATGCTTTGGCTTCCACAGAACGCATACCTTTAATTTTGATTCGATCGTAATAGAATAGTGCAATATCAAATTTATAAATAATTTCATATTCAGTAAAAAATTCACAAATAAATATCCAAATAGACATCTAAATTACCAAACTACATGTGTATTAACTATTTGAATTAAATAATTGTGTTATGTATGTAGTACACAACTAAAAAATGGGTACTTATAAAGACTTTATTTTAATTTATAATAAAGTCTTTGGCCTTAGTATGATTGATGTAAAATATTAATAGTCTGTAATCATATACAATATTTTATAACTATAAATAAATTAAAACAGATTTTTTTATAAATGTCTAAAAACGAAGTGTTAATAGGATTTTCATGGGTTACATATTGATGCAAGGGGGGAATTTGCGGAAACAAATATATAGAGATGTAAAAAATAAAATTTGAAATTAGTAATTTCAAATTTTCTAGCCTGGAGTACTTTGCTTGCATGCGGCATTATATTCTGTTTAGGTCATGCATATGCAAATATTTTACGAAATTGGTATGGTGACATCACTGATTTGGTAAACGCCTGGACACGTCCTTCCTCACTCATCACCCATCCGGTGCAATGCAGGCGACCTCTTATGTACAGTTATTATAATTACGAATATAACTATAGGCACATTTTTACTCACTTCTAGTTTATGGTTTTTTCAGAAAATTTTCTAAATAAAAGATTGTTTTACATTTTTTTTATTATGCATATTATAATAGGAGAAATATATGGATGGAGAAGTTGATGATGATTTTATATTTTAAATGTAAAAAATGAGCATGGATCATCAATTATTCCAAGAAATACATATTTTGATGAAGTTGTTGTCGTTGAATTGGGTAAAGTTTTACAAATTTGTTAAAATGAAATATATATATCAGCCCGGTTCGGATTTTGAATGTAAACTATTTTTTAACGAATGTTGCGCCACTCTATTTAAAAGTTTAAACAATCGATTCATTGATCTTCAATCAGCTGTTAATAGGAGAGAAAAAGTCTCGTACGTGTTTAAATTGATGGCTGAGCAACACTTACACTAATTACAAAACTTGTTGGCTACATCAATAAAATCTCGAAGAAGTTCACAACTTCCGTGTTTATTGTGTCAAAAGAGATATATTTAATTCGTATTGTCTAGAACGTAATATATTCTGTCTTTGTTAAATTTACTATATCAATCCAAAATATTATAATTTATGTATTTATTACAGTTAATTATGCAATATATTGCCTATATACTTGTTATGTTAATAAAATGAAAAAAACCGTCTAGTTGAATAAATTACTGTCGCAATATAAATAACATCGGCAAATTTCAACAGAATACAACATGAAACATTGGCAAACGTAAATGTAATTATAGAAAAATGAGAACAGGGAAAACATTTTTTTCAGAAATGATTATGTATTACATTGGACTACAATACAAAATCTATACTATTACTTCAATTTGCCTTCTTAAATGCTTTAATGAATGTTTCAGAATACTTTCCCAACTGAAGATCACTTAGCGCTGGGAAGATTGTGGCGTCAGACATTGGTCGTTTGCTCACTTCAGATATACATCTAATTAACATCAACATGAACTGTACCAAATATGTATTAGCGACAAATTAAAACGATTTAATTGATAAGCGGATCAAAAATAATATTACGCAGGCTTATGTTGTCTTTAAATTATACTATTTATAGTGCCGCAATACAATGATAAAAGAAATGTCAATTCAATTCTCTAATTCCGATACAACCATTTTTTAGATTGTTAGGAATCGGCAAATATTTATCACCCCAAATCCCAATTCAATGCAATAAAAAGATAGAAGGGGACACATTCGAGGGTGTCTTCTTTCTTTCTTTTGTTTCTTATACAATTTTACTTTATTTTTATAGGAATTTTATGTCATTTATATCTTATACTGAGAGATGATATTTTTTTTATTCAGAGACTTCATTCATGTAATCTAGCCCAGACAATTTAATAAAACACAATAATATAAAATTTTGAAAATATAGTCAATAATTAAATTAATACATATATGAAACTGTAAATTGTAGAATATAATAAGCCAAAGTAAATGGCTCAGAGGAAGTCGACAACAGATATAAAACGTCACCACAATTACGATAAAATATTCATAAACAAAGCCTCCATATAAATTCTTGCAATTTCAATCCTGTTTTGAATGTTATAGCCATTTCCTGCTTTACAGAGAGACGAAGTAATATTTTATCTAATATTATTCATCACACTGTCTTAAAATATGTGCGCGCATAAATACCGGAGACCGCGTTTTAGATAAATTGTTAAAAAAATAAAGCTTAGAATAATTTATACAAAGTAAAGTATGTCGTATAACCAAAAAACAAAACTACCAAACTATGTACCCGTGAATTTCAATTTTGCGAAAACATTTTTCTTTTCTCGTTTAGGGTGTTTGGCATAGGGTTGTTTGAAAGAGGGCAGGCTTGAGGACTCCATTATCTGAAAGCTAAAGGTAAATGTTTTCCAAGATATAAGATTCTCAGTATATACTTTATGGTAAGCCAATTTATGACTTTCTTCTTCATCTAAATGACATGAAATTTATTTGAAATAAAGCTTAGTTACATGAAATGAGAGTGCCTCACAATAAAGCCGAGCCATGTTCTAAAAAACCTTAATAAATACATTATGCATTAGATTTTCTGCAAATCTGTAGATTCATATACGTAAAAATCTATTTAAATGTAACCATAGGATATAACAAAAGAATCACTTCTTTCAAGCCCCACAACGGTTCGATATGCATTAATTACATTACATTTTATATAAGGTGACACAAAAATACAGACAAAATATAGTAGAATTGAATATAGTAATTTGTTAATACTTTATGTTATTATTTACACCCAACCTTCACAACCTTTTACCGAAATACATATATAGCTTACTGTTATATCTGAAAATCATCTACCTTTTCATAAATGTATAATGTATTGTATTGAATGTTGTTATGTTTATCGTCATCCGTTGTTATGGCAACGGGCATCAATCGGAAGTAGGTACATTAAATTCGTAACCAACTAAACATGTATATGAAGGATATTTTATAAGATAAATTTAATTTATTACTTTATTTCATTTGTACTTTCAGCAATCATGGTCAGTGAGACTAACCAAAAAGATATGCTTTATATTTTTTTATATTATAATTTAGTTTGTTTTTCTGCTTTCTGTTTCTGTAAAAATCTATTAATCACGTGAAAATAAAAATTTTCAGAGTGGTTGAATTAATTATAGGTGGATAATTTCCTACAAATTTCAAAGGAAATATTGCTTGGGAGATCACTTCTGTGTTTAGTGATGCAGCACCATGTTTTAACGTGGGCACTCTAGTGTCAAGCCACGTGAAGTTCGTCGAAAAACCGCCATGATGCAACAGAATATCGAAGCCGTGTGGAAACTAACCGTCAAAAATCGTCATGGGCATTGCACGGACGACGAGCACATCGAACTTGGCGTAAGAAAGTTGATCTTTCGTTGGATACCACATTTGTTTGGCCACTACCCCACTTTGGAGTGGAATAAATGTTTTAAAAACTGGTTTGAGAATTTTTTGATAAACAATAAATGGTAATAATCTTTTACATTATCTCAACTTATTTCATATTAAGAAAGAAAGATTCGAAAACACGTAGTAAGTATCAATAAATAGTTTTTAGATTCTTCATAAAATAGGGTCATGCCCTTAAACACTTGCTCATAATAAAAATTCCATTAAAATACAATAAGTGGTTAATTAAATTCTCTACGACAATCATATGATCGGACTACAGGTAGACATTGAGCAACGGTGTGACCTCGTTTGTTAATTGAATTAGGTATGCAATTTTCTTCTTTGCTATTTGTTCTATTGTGTTG
Source organism: Pontia daplidice (assembly GCA_963693355.1). NCBI lineage: Eukaryota > Metazoa > Arthropoda > Insecta > Lepidoptera > Pieridae > Pontia > Pontia daplidice. The sequence continues at coordinate 3,787,078 of CAVNZL010000003.1, forward strand.
TTAAATAACACGTATTAGTATTAAGAATGCGCCTCAACCTAGATTAAATTCTCTTATTTTTTCATTATTAAAGAAGACGTCTCTATGTTGATATAATTATCTTTGGAAATTAATAGATAAGATTTCCACACATAAATAGGGGTTGGTTTGAGGGTTGGTTAGCGTCTGGACCCGCGTCTGTCAATAATTCGCAGGAATAGGCGTTGTCATAGCAACGAGGGTGCCCTCCAGGCATGCACAATGCAACCGAGGGTGGAGTAAAAAGGCCGTTGTCTAGCTTCGGTTTCAGTTACGCTTTGCGTTTATGTCAACCATGAAAACTGTTCGCTTAAATTGTGCCATCTAAATTACTGGACAGAAAAATGCACGCCCACGCAATGTAATGGCTTTGTAAAGTTCTCATGAATTTAAACAACAATGAGCCATGAAAGTCGTGACGTAAAATCGTGGAAGTTAGAGGAGATAAAATAAATATTATAAATTTAGTTTTTTAACTAAAGAAAAAAATCTTAATACATAAAAATTACAGCCAATAATTAATTATTTGAACTGTATAAAAAGAACTTTCTTGATACTCAGTTTTTCAGTAAGTTAAACTAAATAATAACTAAGATTAGGTGACGTCAGCTCCTTAAGTTTACAGCATGCTTTTGATTCGAGATAAAATACCAGTTTTTCCAACGTAAACATTTAAACGCGGACGTAATAAAGATTATAATTCGAGGATTCCGCTTATATATCATTTAATTATATTTCAACACACATCCTTTAGTTTGAGACTGATTTTTAAAATATAACCAATACCAACAATATGAACTCTCATGAAAATGCTACTTTTCCTATAATTAACGTTAAATACATTTCTGCCTACTTATATCTATATAATATATTATGTTCATGGTTACAGTAAAATTACAAAGAACAATTTACGAAAAGACATTTTTATTTGTTCAGATTATTATATCTTTTTATACAATTCAACCTAAATACTAGGTACAGTAAAAAATATATACATGTCAATAACCGTTGACAGAGCAATGACCTAAGTTGGAAGTTCGCATGAAATCACCATTTTATTCTGATCCATTGTTATCTGTATTATCTACTAGCCGAAGACAGTTTAATTTTAAATAAGTTAATTCAAACATATCTGCGAAAAAATATGTTATTGAAGGTTAAATAACTTATTTACAATGTCAAATATTTTGTAAATGTCAACATACCATGTTAACAAAGTTTTTCTCATGGTAATAAGAGAATGTCATCTAGTCTCTTGGGACTCGCTCTACTGAACCAAGCCGACTAAAATATCGTATTATTAATGTTCACTCGCACTCACAAATTGAATAACTGTAATATATGAAAGTTTATATTTTTAAACTATAAGTAGATATCAATACTCTAATTTAAACCCCAAGAAAAAATAATAAAATAAATAATATAATTATAGTTACATTAATTTTATTTTAAAAAAAGAGCTTATCTGGGGAAATACTAAAATATATTATAATTAATAATAATATATTATATTTTAATTTTATTCAGAGGAAGTCGCGTTCATCATGTAAGTCCGTTGACTGTTATGTCTTGAGGCTAGAGAAAGTTGTCATGTACTGGCAAATGACATTTGACACAAAGCACATTACATAAAAAAGGTCGGTATCTCTGAACCATCACATCTTTGCTGAATTGGTTAATTCACATAGCAAAGTAACGGTGGTTAAAAGTGGGTTCGATTCTCAGCGCATTAATTTTCTGTTATTTGGACGTCTATTCGTACTACGCTTATATTATGCTATTCAAGATTTATTTTTTCTATTTAATTATTCCAATGTTATGTTTAACAGACAGGCTGAACAGTTCAGCTTATTATTCAAGTAGCCATTCTGAAGATTGCAAGTTTTCAATAGACCGAGTTTGCTTTTTTCATTGTCTTGACATTCGACAGCTAGGCCACTGGGAAATAAAAAGAAAACATCGCTCGAGCGCCAATACTCGAACGAAAACTTATTTTTAGATGTAACTGTGTAATCTGTATAGTACAGATTGTTCGTCATTGGCTAACTTTTAAATAAAACGAATAACTTTTAGTTCCGTTACGTTTGCACAGGTTGAATGTTTCAGGAATATGAAATTCGTAAATATTTACTGTTTTTCAGGCGAAATTTGTTGTTATTATACGCCGCCACACATTTTAGAATGTTACCCCTGTTTTTTTAAATTGTTGCTAATTGCCCCATATTCTAAATATTCCCGGGACAGTAGCAGCAATTACATTGTTAAAAGTTATACAATTTCCAATTGCGTTGAAACAATCAACAACAATGCGGGGTCATATCGACTGATAACACTAAACAGCTGACCGTGGGAGGATTTGACCTCTCAAATCCAATTGAATGATGAACCAACCACCAAATATGGGTGACATTGCTATAACCATTTCAATGAGTCGACAACAACAAAATATTCATAAAAACGATCAAAAATATTATATTATATGTTTATGAAATTATATTTTATTTTGTTTTTTTTCAGTGAAGTGACCTTTGCATAGTTAAAAAACAAGTTTGAATAATCATATTTTAAAAATCATTAGCCCTCAATAAAACATTTGAGTTTTAATACTATTTTTATTAAACAATTGTGATAATATTTTGCATAGCAACATAACATATTTTTTTTATACAATAATAGATGCCGTGCACGGCTCGGGCGACGGTATTACTTATCAGAGGGCTCGCAAGTGCGGTGATGACTCTTTTGTTGAATTTCTATAAGTCATATTTCATTTTGTATTAAAAACCTGAAACTTTATGTACATAATATTTTTAAACTCTTCAACTAAAATCATTCAAATTTATCTCTGAAACAATAGAGCTAGCGAATTCCCTATAATGCATTAACATTACTGATTTCGAAATCATTACGTCTAGCTGCCGTACTAAATTTAAAATTCTTGTAATCGGTGCATTTACAGAAAAAGCTGTCACTAACTAAAAATACAATAAGAAAGTTGATATAGTGTATTGACACAGGTTGGTTTCCTTTTACTTATTAGTATTACATAATAATGGAGCTTACATAATGTGCAGCATAGGTGTGTACTTTATACATTCTATTTTAGGTTCGATGAATGTTTTTTCATTAAATTTCTTAGTTACATACCATCATTTAACGACGGACAAATGAAGTATATATAGCCCAGATAAATAATGTAATGGACTGGACATTTAAAATAATACAAATCTTAACTCAATTAACTCAAAAAAGTTAATTTTGTTTCTTCGGTATTCTACAGTTTAAATTCCATTTCGAATTAAGACAATAACAATGATCCAAATATTATTTCCCACTTTGATATACACAGCGTCGAAGAGCTTGGCACCTAAAGACAAGATTGCCGAAGCGATTCGAATCCATTTCCAATTTGTGACATCTAAATTTAAGCAATTACTTTACTAATGGAAACTTCAGTGATAATCGTATACTTATCCTGATTTATCGTCGACCCCTAGCGAATGCCTGGAATGACCGAACAGATTTTCCCGGGAGGCATAATTATCTCCTCACGAGCACGGTAGCGCCCTCGATATTGCCACTGTCCCTCGCGTTCATTAAGTGCTATCGCTTAACTTTATAATGTATCGCATTCATGGATAGGTACTTATAAAATAAAACTGTAGATATTAAATTTCTGTACATTAAATAACCAATGATATTTAATTCGAAATAAAACCGAGTCAAGAGGTAGGACCAAAAATAAAGCAACTTTTGGACCGATTTTATGGAAAATTTGCATGTTACCTTTTTAATGAAAATTTTCATCCCAGAAAATAAAAGAAGTGAAGTGGGATGATTAAAAACTTAATAAAAAACTTAATAATTTATAAGCTATTGTGTACTTAGTATCAACTTATACCCTTAATTTTGACAAACTTGACGATTTCAAACCTTCTGTTGCCCGACAAAACAATATGTATAATAAAATATACAAATACCTTACTTAATAATACTTTGGGTGTCGTTATAGTTAATTACGGCTTTGTTTAACGACAACTTTTTTTGTTAGGAAATCGACGCGGTCAAAGTTGCGGTCGTCGGCAGTTATGTAACATAAAATAGAAAATTCTTAAGTAGAAGTTAAAAATCATGAGCCTAGAATTCATACTGTATATGTATGAGAAAAATATTTACCTAGTGTTATGTTAATCGCATAAAGAATAGTGCATATGATATATCAAGATACTCTATTTTGCGTAAACAAAATATATTATACTAAACACCATTTGATACTACTCTTTTTTAATTACACGCTCGACACATACGGTGAAAAACTATTAAGCAATCGGTCGTATATCTACTTACAATTCCTATCATGTTGATAATAGTCATAATAAGGTTAAACAACACAAAATTAAACAGATTTTCTATGAAAACGTAGTTTATAGGCGTGACACGTGTTACAGTCTAACGGGGTCCTCACACCATTCGAGCACGTCATTCCATTTGTATGAGTAGCTTAAAATAAAACTCACAAAGCCTTTTTTAGGATTATTTGAAGTCGATATAGGTATACGAGTAACTAATTTTACTATTACATATACAATGGATGGCGCAAAAGTAAGGGCCCCATTGGTGCAGCTATTTTCTATAATAGAAAACTAGGATAAGTGTTTTGTATATATTTTTTTTAAATCTTTGGTATATGTGAACAAGCCAAAGACTTTTGCCGACCTCAATGAAATATTCATCAAGAAATACGGAACATATCGCAGAATGTCATAAATAGGGCTGAAAATTGGATCGCTTTTCTTTAAACAAAGACAGACTGCATTCTCCTTGAATGAACCGCCAATCTTCATTATAAAAATGCTTTCAATTAAGACTATTGATCCGTTAGCTTTCTTTACTAGCAAGATGTCCTGACAATAATGCTTATTTCCTTATATAAAATGTACTTTTTGCATATTCAAAGATATTTTTCTAAATTATAATTAGACGCGACGATTAAACAACTGTAACATTGCAAAATAATACATCTTTTGGTTACTGAGACCTTGAATACAGTTTCGCGGTCAAATTGTGACGGGTGTAATAATTAGATATCTACGACCGAGGACCAATTATAATAATTGGTCCTAGGTCGTATTTTAAACCGAATCAGGACGTATATATTAGTGTAGGAAAAACCATAGACGTAAAGTATTTTAAAAATTCTTTTGGCTGTTGTCTTTACTTAGTTACATAGTTATTTTTGGTAAAACTTAATTATTATTTATATTACTTAAAGGTACTTGTCACTAGAAACATACGGCGTTTGTCAAACAAAGTGAAAATCGTCGTAAACCTGCAGTGAAGTTAAGTGATTTAGTATTTACTCTTCTTTGGATCAGATTTCCAAGAAAATTTTCACTTTTTATGTAAATCCTGAGTTATATGCATCATGAAACACGAATAACATTTACTCATTCAAGGCACGACCAGGGTGTGGATTTTCTTGCATTATTCATCTATTAGTCATGTAAAGTGAGAGAAAACTCTTACATATTTTCTAAACTGCTCTAAATATTCGACACACCGATTAACAAAATTTCAGTTTTAATTTATATTATATTAGATTAAGCGTATACAATATGGTGAATATATGTTTCATTAGATATGGGGTCACAATTTACCGTAATAAGCCCATAGATATTAACCTCTTAAATTTACATTAGAATTTTGCTTAACTTTGAAATACGCTCCAGCGATAGTTAATTCGGAAAAAAGCCTACAAATGTTTGACGGTTCTCATGGATAAAGTAAATCATCGATTTATAAGAAATTTGGAATACCAAAAATAGTTCAACAACAAATATATTTTTAAAAAGGGATAAAAGTAATGATAGGCACGGATTCTTAATTAACGCGGGTGTAAGTGCGTGGAACAAATACTTAAAAGTATTTGGGTTGTAAACAGATTTATGGTATTTTATTTTCTAGGATAATCTGATTTTATAACAACATAAATATATATATATATACTACAAGATAGAAAAATGAGCAAGCCTTTATATTAAATTTAACAACGTATCTTTACATGGTCGTTATTGAAATATCATATGGTCCTGATACGACAATACGATATTCAAATAAATTATTCATCTAAATAATTTCTTACTTTACTTACCGCATCTATCTAACCAGCCTTCAGCACGACAAGGGTATAGGATAACTATTTTTATATCATCATTCATTGTGTCTTTTAGATGCTAAGCGCCAAAAATATTACAAGTACACTGCATCACCAAACTCACAATCACTTATCAGTGGTTACTACCAACTAAAACAAGGATACACTTTCACTTGTAATTGATAAACGAAGTGCAATTGTTACTAAAGAAAAAATAAATAAAAATATTTCATGAAATATGAATAAACTAGCCACTTATTTATTGAACATAATTTCTAAGATATAATTTCTACCCACAAAATATGAAAATAAATATTAATCATTAATTATTGATAATTAAATCTGAAATATTTTACTTCAATGTTAGCTTTGTAACGCTTTTCCAGGTTCATTCTAAAACAATCACTACAGTCATAAATATTCGAAATACAAAACTAGAACACGTGACAAAATAGTTCTTTCAACATTATTCACATCCACCGCGTAACGAGTTTTAAAAAAACTGAAGTCTGATTTGTCTAATCTGTGTTATGTGAATCGGTGTGATTCGTCAGCGAAGCGCGACTTTGTCCGAGTGCCGCCGAAGACCGAGCTAAATTTTACTGCTACGATTTACTCGATTATGCTAGAAAGAAATAGCTATATCATAGTATCTCTCTGTCATCTCGTATTGACCCTCCCATGGCTATCATCAGCTACTGTACTGAAGTAAATGCGCGCGCATTTTCTAATATTATGCTGCTCCAATTCTTTTCTCCCATTCATCCCTAGATCATACTTCGATTGCCTAGTATCCGCAGCATAGACCCTCAAGGATAATTTTCAAAAACCAATACGAATAAAATTAAATTATCAAGAATAGGTACTATTATTTATTAAAAACTATTTGTTTGGTCTTACTTTAGAGAGAGTCGAAATCAAGGTTCAGTTTAGTTGTAGTAAAGGATTGACAACTAATTCGATTAACCAGTTCTCAGGCTTTTATCTATTCTCGAAGGTCTCTATGTCGGTAGATTCTAAAATACCTATATTGGCAGCTTTTGCACATCGAGCTGATACGAAAAAAATCGTATTCTGTCTCAGTCCGATGATGGAATTCCGCTGCAGGTATCAATCCAAACACCTCCTAAGAATACTCTCTATGCTACATGTAGAAGAGTATGGTGTAGTGATTATACCCAGCTCACTCAGATTTTTATGATTTCACTAAGCTGTAAAAATTATTAATATTAACTACCGTTAACAATATGTGTTATGATTCGTAATTAGTAAAAAGCAAGAAATCTGCGGATTCTAAATAGATACTGTTCAGTATAAGTAGTAGAATATTATTTATAAATTATATATCTTTTACGATTCTGTTTTACTTTACAAAAATGTATATAAATATGAAAATGTATTACCGTTGAGCCAAATTATTTCGTAATTAAATATATTTTGGATTTTCTTGCGCAAATGAACTCGCGAGATCTTGTTGGTCTAGACCACTTTACAAGTTTGTCTATGTTAAATGCTAATTGTCAATTGACATATGACATACGTCACTTCATGGGCTACTGTCAAGTATAATTTTTATAGCAATTGACTATTGAGATTTTTCTCTTAGGACTAGGAGTTAGTGATTTGTATTCAGGTTTCGGAACAATTAACATTAGTTCTGTCCTTTAACAAAGAAATAAGCTTTTTTCGTGCTGTGAAAAGAATAAAAAAATGGCTCTAAAAGCTCTCGTGGGTCAAAGTAAGTAATAGACAATTTAAACATTTACAGCTTAATAAATGGCATCGACATACATTACATCGATTAAGACCATCCCATTTTGTTGATGACTAAGATTTTGTGTTGTTATGATGATATAAAATCAACATAGTATTTCGTTACAACCCTTTAATTTTCCATTATTATTAAGTTGGTTCATATATTGTAAAACAGAAACTGCGTCGTATCAGTCCATTAAAAATATAAATAATAGTTTATCGCTTTCCTACAAATATATGTGTCAATGCAATAAAAATCATTAAGTTTACAGCTATGATAACACTTTAATTCTTTTCAAACATTACAAACATACACTTCATGCTACAGTAGATGGTTATTGATTTTCTTGACACCTCAAAGTGGGATGGGAATGGGCCAAACGAAAACGTCATTACGCATTTAATATACCTAGTTTACGAATCGTCTGTTTCAAATTAAACTAAATTTTAGTAAAATGAAAAAAAGAATGATTCAGAGTTTATGTATTTGCAAAGAACCATTTTTCCTTTATTTATTTCAATAAGTAACTATATTAAACTAAATTTGTTGGTTTTTATGTAAAAACCTAAGAATGATTTTCATACATAATAATGTATATCCCCAGTGTGTTAACTTGAACTAAAAAATATTACAGAGATTATGAATGAAGTTATTCGCTATAAGCCGAAGGGTAAAGATAATCAAAAAGTAGAATGGAGGATTCTTATCGTAGACCAGCTATCAATGAGGATGGTGTCTGCATGTTGTAAAATGCATGACATTTCTGCTGAAGGAATTACTTGTATGTATTACTACTACTAAATTATAATATGCTGGTATTTTCAAACTAAATCTTAGCAGTTAAATACAAAAGCAAAAATATATTTCTGTTTTAGTGGTAGAAGACATTCATAAGAAGAGAGAACCTCTATACACTATGGATGGCATTTACTTGATAACTCCTTCGGAAAAATCTGTACATGCTTTAATCAATGACTTCTCGATTGGAAACCGCATCATGTACAAAGCTGCTCATGTGTTCTTTACTGAAGGTACTACATGTTCAAATTTAAAAGTCTCTTTTCTACATTTTCTTTCAAAGCAACAAAGCTTACCTAGGTTAATTAAAAAATATATTTTTTTGTAGTCAAATTCAATTCTAGCTAATTTCATTTCACTCCTGTAACTTTTATGACCCTTTTTTCTTTTCTCAGCTTCGATTTTAGTTGCATTTTATTTCAATTCATTCCAGCTTGTCCTGATGTACTATTTGATGAATTGTCACGTAGTCGTGTAGCTAAGTTCATCAAAACTTTAAAGGAAATCAACATAGCTTATATACCTTATGAACAGCAGGTTTGTTTTTAGTTTGCTTGATTTAATTACGTAGCTCTTATATTTATGTCAGCATAAACCTTGCTAGCATGATATCTTATTTATTTTATGTGTCAGTACTACCACTATTTTTAACTCTATACAAGTAAAATTTTCTCATTCAGTTTTAGCTGACTAAAGTTTGTTATGTGCGACAATTATTTTTTCACAATGACAATAATGGGTAAAGTATAATTATTTGTAAATAAATTTAGTATAAAGTTATATAATTTTGCACGCTGCTAAGTGTGTCCTGAGGAGTTATTCAACGAACTTTGCAAGTCCACAGCAGCCAGAAAAATAAAAACATTAAAGGAAATTAACATCGCTTTCCTACCATATGAGAGCCAGGTGAAATATATTTTAAATAATAAATTTTATAATTTCATAGTCGGTCTTTACACTAACAAATTACATATAATGAACACAGATTTTGGTTGGACCTTTAAGTTCAATGCAACATCATTGACTGGTGTTTGTATAGTGAATGAGACCACACTACCTCTCACTCTCTCACGCAGGGCTCTCCAACATTACAATTAAATTTGAAAATTCACAAAATTTAAAATCTCAACTGAATTAATACTGTTTTATCCGGGCAAGAAACTTCATGTTCTTGTTATCAAATATGGATGTGTCGTCAAATTACTCGGCTCAGCTATCTAATATAGGACAATGTTTTAGGTCTTCTCTTTAGACTCTCCCGAGACCTTCCAATGCATGTACAACCCAGCGTTGACGCAGACCCGTAACGCTAACATGGAGCGAATTGCCGAGCAAATTGCTACTCTATGCGCCACTCTTGGGGAGTACCCATCAGTGCGCTATCGCAGGTATGGTTTCTTTAATATTTCTTAAATTTCGTACGCTTAACATATTGGAAATATTGAAATTAGTCATAAATTTAATTTAAAAGGTATATTTATCACACTGCGTTCACGACTTTAAGTTTTGAGCACCAAATCCCGTAAAAAGTCGACAAATCTCCCAAATCATCAACAATAGTAATACTCCTAAATTGATGATATTAATAAATACCTAAGTGGTGATTAAAAACGATCATTGAAATAAAATAATTATTGTAGATTTATTGCTCTTTCAGTGACTGGGAGCGCAATGTGGAACTCGCTCAACTAATTCAACAGAAACTTGACGCATATAAGGTAAGAAATCTATTCTTTGATTTTAAAAGTGCAGTTATTCTTCCTATGCTTGTATAACATAGAATATTATATATAATACAGTTTAACAATCCAGTGTATAAGTTCCTAGTTCCTTTATAGGCCTGTCTTCCTACAGATCTAAGATGTAAATTTACTAAATATTACCCAATTAGATGGTCCAAATTGTGTTGCAATAAATGTAGCAAAATTATTTAAACAATAATCGTAATAAAAGTTATGTTTAAAACCGTACATATTTTTGCAACATTTAAAATGGCATTTTATCGACTCAAGGAGATTTTCTGACACAGTGATAACATAGTATATGTGTGTGTATACCTTACGTTTAAAGTTGAGTTCTCGTATAAACCTAAGACAATAATAATATAACACTTCATAATCGGTTTATAAATATTGACAGGCTGATGAGCCAACAATGGGTGAAGGACCAGAAAAGGCCCGGTCCCAACTATTGGTGTTGGACCGCGGCTTCGACTGTGTGTCTCCATTACTTCATGAGCTGACTCTACAGGCTATGGCTTATGATCTGCTGCCCATTGAAAACGACGTGTATAGGTAATAAATATACTACAACATATGGGGGTGTTAAAACACCCCCATATGCTAAAATCACTCATGACTATAAGAAATATGTTTTGTGAAACAGTCCATAGCCTAGTAGGACAATTCTGATGTACACTTCTTAAACTAAAAATGTCTAAATTTAGGTTTAGACCTGTCAAACGTGTAACCTATTCTTTATATTTCTACATTGACAATTTAAACCTTATTGCTATCAACACAAATATATAAAATTGCCACAATTATATAAAACGTATTATTTTAAAATGTTACCGAATCTAAAGTTAAAAGTACTGTACATAGTATTGATATTGCGATTCTATCAGCATTTCCGATATTCACTATCTTATAAACTTTAAACTGTAAAGCATATTTTTATGATATAACTTAATAATTGAAAGGTATGAAGCCTCCGCTGGTGCAATGAAGGAAGTACTTTTGGATGAAAACGATGAACTTTGGGTGGAACTTCGCCATCAGCATATCGCCGTGGTCTCAACCTCCGTCACCAAGAACTTGAAGAAGTTCACTGAGTCAAAGCGAATGGGAGGAGGTAAATTACATAGCTGATTAGGAAAAGTTGTATGTTATATTTCAAATGTACAATTATCTACCAAAGTAAATTCCATTTTTTTTTTTTTGTTTTTCGCGGAGTACTGCTTCCATACTGGTCTATTGGGTTTTTTTTTCCATTTTTAAAATTATTTTTTATTACCGAATTGATTGTTATAACGTATTTGCTATTTATATCAGGTGACAAACAGTCAATGAGAGATCTGTCTCTAATGATAAAGAAAATGCCGCAGTACCAGAAGGAGTTATCAAAATACGCGACTCATTTACGGTTGGCTGAAGACTGCATGAAGGCTTACCAGGGATACGTGGACAAGTTGTGCAAAGTTGAACAGGTACTTTAATAAAGATATCGTAGATCAATATTTTTGAATGTAAATACTTAATCCAGTATCACTTAGACCACTGAACACTCAAAAATATTTATCCATGTAGGAAATTATGTATAAACTTATATCAAGATCTCTAAAGGAAGCAAAACTAAGTAGTCGGGTGGTCTACATTTCCACAAAACATTATATTCTTCTGTATCTGGAAGGAAATAATGATATTTCAATTTAAGTTTGTGAAAGTGAAAGTTAACTGTGAAATTTAATGGAAAAAATAGAAACCTCCTATTATGAGTTTTATTGAAAATTTCAGGATCTGGCTATGGGGACTGACGCGGAGGGTGAAAAGATTAAGGATCACATGAGGAGCATTGTTCCAGTACTTCTGGATCAGGTAATATACAAAATAATATCATGCAACACATTAAATTTTCTTTAAATGAAACGCTAGAAACTTAACAACACATTCCAATCCGTTGATCTGGTGGCAAAAGGGATTAAAAGATTTTTACAGGCATCATTGAATTTTGTCATGTTTCAACTGCTTTTAATCGATACATTTGTGAAAAGGCAAACATTTTACTGCCTTATCATAACTATACCAGTTAAATAAAAGAAAAAAGCGTAACTTAGCTTACAATCAATTTGATTAAAATGACGAAAATAATGTGGTAATGAATTAGCTTAAACTATCTCTACTGTTGCCATAGAGATATATATAACTTATAAAATAATTATCTATGCTATAGGCTGTGAAGAACTACGACAAGATGCGTATAATCGCTCTATACATTATGTCGAAGAATGGAATCTCTGAAGAGAATTTAAACAAACTGGTGACTCACGCGCAGCTGGAACCTTCGGACAAGCAAGCCCTGCTTAATTTGGCTAACCTTGGCCTTAATGTGGTGGTTGATGTAAGTGTATTTATATTAATTAATCTTTAAAAATAAAAAGTGGTGATCATTATAACATCTGCCCATACTAAAGCTAAATTTTATAAGAGATCTGTTTTAATTTAATTTGAAAGTGTATTTTATTAAGTATATCAATCTAATTAAAGATGCAACTTCAATATTTCCAAAATGTTTATTACGTTTACAATTTACAAATTATTAGGTGGCACTGGGAAAGACATAAGAATTATTCTTTGACCTATTTTTTTATATTTATGTGATCAGCCTATGTTTGATACAACAAGTATTTTTTGTTGATACCACCCACGTACTACCGGTATTTACGTATTACGTTAACACTGCTAACATAAATATTTAGGAAGAATATAAAAACATTATTTTCATACCAGGGCAACAGGAAGAAGCAGTACCAAGTTCCCCGCAAGGAGAGGATTACCGAACAAACTTATCAAATGTCGCGATGGACTCCAGTTATCAAGGTCAATGTTAAACTCAAATTCAAAAATATCTATTTATGGTTTTTTAGATAGAGATAAATATTTACTAAAGATACCGCTAAGAATCAGCCGAGAGGAGCCTTGAATAAACAGTTTCGACAGTTTCGTTAAAAATGATTTTAAACTTAAATTCCTCTTTAGGACATCATGGAAGACGCTATCGATGATAAATTGGACCAACGCCACTTCCCGTTCCTAGCTGGTCGTGCTCAGACCTCGGGATATCAAGCACCCACTAGGTATATATATATATTTTTTATCTTATATTGTAATTGACGATGTTTTTATTAAATTATGTTATGTAAACTCATTTAAATAAATACTAGAATGAAAAAAATACTACAAATGATGCCGAGTCTAAACAGTCAAATATACAATTATTACTGTGTTCACATATTTCGGTGTTTCTTTTTTTATGTTTTTAGTAAATAGTTTTTTATGCACTATCTGTTTTCTGATCTAGGTGAGTCTTCACCACAATGTATTCTCTAGGCAAGTACCTCATATAATGAATTCAATAGTAGGGGTTCGAACTCGCGACCACAAAAACTGCTCTATTGAGCGAGAGGAATATTTATTGTAGTCAGTAAACAAAGGACTTTATTGTTTCAGTGTACGTTACGGCCATTGGCACAAGGACAAGGCGCAGCAGACAGTCAAGAATGTACCGAGACTTATCGTCTTTGTTGTTGGAGGTAATAAATACTGCTTGGCTATTATGTATACTACTATATGTGCCCAATTTTAGGATATAATTCAAAAGTATACATATATATATACATGATTCAAAAATGAGCAATCAAATGGCAGCATCCACAATTATACTAATACATGTTAAAAAAAATAATTTCTTTATTTGAACAATAAGTAATGATATAAGCAAATATAAGAATGAATTAGTTCAAATATAAAAAATCTTGTGTATATATAAAATTATTTCGCAACAACAATAGTCGGTTGAGACTTGAGAGTGAATTATATGATTTGAATAAACCTTCTTAGCCAGATAAACTCTACAATTTCTGAAGAATAGTCATCGTATGTATATATAGCGTATATGTACCGCAATACACCAGAGATTTAATTGGAAGAATTTGGCATCTCTTTTTACAGTTAAATCTTAGCTGCTGATGTTATAAAGGCGAAAGTTGATGTATGCTATTATTTCTTCAGCCGTAAAACACTTTTGATTAAAGGTTATATACAGGAAGCTGACACTGGCTCATTACATAGACTTTACATATAAATATTTACCAATAACAATAATAATCTTTATTAACGCGAGGAATAGCTAGTAATATTAATAAATCTTTATTTACAGGTGTTTGTTTCTCTGAGGTGCGTTGCGCCTATGAAGTGACTGCCGCTCTCAAGAACTGGGAGGTCATCATCGGATCCTCTCATCTCCTCACACCCGACAACTTTCTCTCTGACCTCAGCTCTCTCACTGCCTAAATTAACTGCACCATCGTTTTATTTTGGTAAACATACATTCAAAATACATAACACATTAAATATCATTTTTAATTCCATTTTAGACATATTAAAATCAACGTCCATTTTGTGTCAACTAGACCGATTATTCATATGGTTGGATCGAATTCACTCATCGATAAAATATGGGAATTTTAAACAAATGTGTAATGATTAAAAATTACTATATTATAATTGTTATTTAGATGATCAGAGGAAAATAAAGAACAACATATTATATTAAAACAAGATCTAGTGCTGCTCTGTAATAATCTGTGCTTAACGCAAATAATATGAAATTATATAGTCATTTATTAATGAATTAATATAAATGTGATCGCTTAAATTGTGAACTTAGATATTTGTCTTTGTATAGATATAGTAAAAAGAGCCTAATTTAGGTGTAATGTGTTTAACATTGTACAAATTTAATTTTTATTAGGTAAGCAAAAGTTTGACAGGACCTTACCTGTTATAACTTATTCTTTAAATCCTGTTTTTGCATTATCTATGGAATAGATAGTAATTGTTTTACTTTTAGATTTTATTATTGTTACTGTTACTTAAGTTGTATGAAGTTTCATCAAAAGTATTATAGCGAACAGTATATACTGTTTTTAGCATTTTAATTTATTATTTATGGTATCAAGTAGATAAATGTGTGTTGACCTAATTCATTTTCTGGTTAGTAGAAAAAAAGAATTGAGTGTCTATTAAAATATATTTCAAATGTCACTTAGATTTACAAATAAATGTGTAATTTAGTTTGTGTAATGATCATTCTTAAAACTTAAACTTAATGGCAGTGGAGCCGATTTGGTGGCGCACGCAATTAAAGTCTTACAAAATATT